>VSDK01013682.1:765330-811421 GCA_009767595.1 Symbiodinium kawagutii
AGCAGGAATTCCAACGGACGCGCCTCGCCTGCGCTGGGTCCGGACCCCGTTTCTGGACCCCGCACGGCACCTGTCGAGCACCACGGCTTCGCTCCAGGCAGCCGAGCATGGCTTTGGGCGTGCCGCCTCAAGGCGGAAACCGCCTTTTGCTCCTTTTCTCAAGTAAAACAATGCTTGGTAAGGACCAACATTGTTATTATATGTTATTATCCAGGTTAACAATGGTAATAGTAATAGCAATAGTAAGAGTAATAAGGAGCAACATTATAGTAATAACAATAATAGCAATAGTAATTATAAACAGGTTAATAATGGTAATTGTAATAGCAATGGCACTAGTAATTGTACGGTATAATTAGGTTATTATCCAGATGACGATATTATCCAGGTACATGATGAGAATAATGGTAATCACAATAATGGTTAGTTCCCAGTGGAACGATGATGATGACAATATTGTCCAGGCTAACAATGGTAATAACGATGATAATGACAATATTGATGTATCAACCAGACTCTATGTTACATTCCTTTTGCAGTTAGCATCAACCGGAAAATGGTCGGTAAGGTGAAGGATTTGATAAACAAAGTCTAGTCTGGTATCAACCAGAGATACCGCGTAGCTCAGCTAATGACAAGGATATTGATCATGATTGATTGATTGATTAATCATCAATGATTATATGTTCGCGTCAAAGGCGAACAACCCACGACTTTGGTTTGGAACCCAATGATTTTAGATGATTTTAGGCTACCGCTTGATGATAGCCACAGGTCAGTCACTCACCAAAATCCCACCAGCAAAAATCGGCATTTGGTGGATAACCATCAGTAGTTGCAAGACTTGGTTATCGACTGAAAGGCTGAAAGGCCAAATTCTGTGGGACAAAAGCAGTTGATACTGCTTAACGGACAGTCAAGAACAAGTCATATAGCAATCAATGGCAAATCACAGGTCAAAACAATCAATGTTCAACTAATCAAAGGTCGCTTGTCTACGAACAATATCTCAACTTGTAAACTCGTCAATGGTTGACCAAAGTCTGATGCCGGTGCCGGAGCTGCTACCACTGTGCCAGGCCTCTCGCCCGTGCTGAGGTGGGAAGAGTGGGTCCACTGCCAATGGTGGAGCACGATTCGCTGGTGAATCATAGTTCGCACTGGTTTTTTGTGGTTGATCTTGGTCGTAAGCTGTAAGGGTTGATAACGCAGCATAAGAGCAGTTGATTAGCTGGCTGATACAGTTTTTGCAACTTCTGCTGAGGGATATTGCAATCCATCCTGAAGAACGGTACGAATTTTGCAGACGAACCAAGCCTCACAGGGTCACCTGGAAACTACGCAGCTACTCATTTTGGCATGGCAAATGTGAAGCTGAAACATGGTCACCTGGTAGCTTCACATTTGGCTGTGGGTCAAAACCCCGTACCCCTGGTTCCCCATCATTAACCGTTGTTTCCCTATAGTTTATTGGTTATTAGCCACCATTATTGGTTAGTTGATATTGACCCATAGCCATGTTCGGATAGTAGCTGTACCCATGGGTCACCAGGTCCAGACGAAAGTCCATCGGTACCGCAGTTGGTGGCCCGCCGGTGCTATTCCTCCATGGCAGGTTCTCCGGCCGGTCCTTCGCGGAGGTACCAGCTGAAGGTGCGACTCGGTGCGCATCGGGTGTTGCGTAGCTCGTATGATTTTTATCTTGAGTATGACATTGGTAGTTATTGTATGTAATTGCATGTTATTACTGTGATTTTATGATTTTGGTGGTTGTTGTTGTGGTCAATTCATGTCCAAACATGAAGTTGAATAGTATTTTGAAATGATATTCACTGATTATGGTTACTATTGGGTGATGTGGTATTGGCATTGGTTTGTAAGGGTTCATGTTTGGTTTTTGCATTTGACAAATGAAACTTAGTGCCGGTGCGGTCACAGAGACTTATGAAGTCACCAAATTGATTGTGGTTTCATTGGCATGAGCATTGTTGTGACACCTCAAACATTTCAGTGACACTCTTGGTATCCCATTGCTGTCTTAGTCAATTGGGGTAGTTGCTCCTTTGACTTGTCGCCCCTTTTAGCTGCGATCTATGAGACATCATGAGACTGTTCAGCACGCCAGCTTGTACCCCCAACCATCACTACGTAAAAGCCGCTCGTGTCGGTAAACCAGCTGTACCATTGGATCATATGTTGCACATCCTCATGTTGCGTATTGGGACAACATTCATTTTACAGTAGGACCCTGTCATGGAAAAGATGCCCCTGACTCTCTCCAAATCGTGAATCAGGTGGATCATGGCTTTACTTGTTGGTCAACGGGCCACATCGATGTTGCCAGCATAACAACTTGGCTCCGTCGCCATGCCAACAGCTTTTTTGTTGCACGCCCACAGCACAGGGTGAGTGGCAAACTGCAGAACCCCGTAGAGAAACCACTTGTGGCCCAGTGGTCCCGGCAGAATTTTCGCGCCACGCAATGGATCTGGAAGATGACGCCGTCGAGGAAGCCAAGGTCGGGTCACCCTTGGAGGATAGAGATCGCTCAGGCAGCTGATCAGTTAAGGGACCATTTGGGAGGTCGAAAATGGCTGTAGCAACAACGACACAGAAGCCGGGGCAGCTCACCAGTCCCTTAAGTTGAAGAAGTTCAGCTGATTTATCTAGAAACTTTAAGACTCTGTCTACTCCAGGATGTTCATATTTTTAGTAAACGTTTGCAACATTGTGACAAACATCCTAGGAGAATATGTGTCATACATTTTGATCGCATCATCATCATCATCATCATCATCATCATCATCATCATCATCATCATCATCATCATCATCATCGAAATCATTGATTTGTTTTCTCACATATTGCAAGCCCACCTGGTGTAAGACTGATGCCGCTCTCCCATGGCTTGTGGCATTCAACAGTATCACCTCCTGGACCTGTGGATGATCAAGAACTATTTGTGGAAGTTGACACTAGGCAAACCATGATTCGCCACCAGGAATCACCAGGATCGGGATCAGGATCAGGATCAGTGTACTAGTTGTTCAATTTTTATATCATCGACCAGCGGTCCTTATCCAACACTTTTACGTTAAACGATGGTTGTCGATGGTGCATTCGCAGCTAGTGATCGATATTTGTATCGACTGATCACAGGAGCACCATGAATGTCGATTGATAGCAATGACCTCAGACATGTCGTGCCACCATGCTTCAGCATCAAAACTCACCCAAGCATCACCAGCCGACCCTTCGGAACCCATCCCCAAGCCCCGCCTTCGGGATCTCCCCAGCCGCGGTGGTCTCCCCATGGCCAGGACGGGGTACCACTCCATGGCCCCCAGGGCTGCCCGCCAGGCGGACTTCTTGGCGGCCGGCGAGGATGTGCAGCACGCGGACGTCATGGCAGCGTTTCTGCAATGGGATCGCAACGGATCCCTGGCGGAGGGCCATGGATATCATGCATCATATGGCTATGGATCAATATTAATCAACCAACTAATGGGAGATTTCCACCAACAACAATAGGGAAAGCAATGGTTAACAGGGGGGAACCAGGGGTACGGGGTGGTGACCCATAGCCATATGAATCTGAAAGGTTCGATCGATGGCTATGGGATGTGGATGGATATGGTGGTTTCTGAAAATTGGGGGTGTTCCCTTGGAAATCATCCTTTCTGAAGCATTTTTAGTAATAAACAAACCATTTTTAGTGAATCTGAAAGGATCCATGGGCAAACCAACCAACCAATGGTGAACCAGCTGGTTAAAGGTTATACAAAAGGGATCTATCGACAGTTCAGTAGGGCACCAACTATCTTGTATGGCTATGGGTCAGTATGACCCAACCCAACAAATTAGTAGGTGAACATCCCGGAAAAGACTAGTTTGGTCATTCATGGGATGTTCACCAGGGGTACGAGGGTATTTACCCACAGCCAAATGATACTCTACATGGTCAACACCTTATTGTTACACAGTAGCAGGGATGGTCACTGAATGTCATTGAACTGATTCACAGATCAGCATGACTTGGAAACACAACAGGGAGAACCACCTCAAAAGCAGGATATTGCCGTGTGATGATATGCCAAACAAGTGTTGCGACTGATTGATTTGAGAGGACTGACGAGGACCATGACAGGATCTTATATGGTTATATGATTATAGTTTACAGTTACTTAGATTGCGGATGATGCGACTGTTCTTTGGCAGGCTAATCCGGAAGTTGGAATTGAGATTTTGTTGTTGATTGGCGTATGTTTAGCTGGCATTGTTCCCTTCCAATCCTTCCAAAGGTAGTCTCCTAAAGGGTAACTTCAACTAGTGCTGTGTTCACAGGATTTGGAGTGCCCTTGAAATTGGTTTTGTTTGGGTGACATCCCTTGGTTTCCAGACGCTTCGCTCCCTCAGCAAGCTCCGCTCAGCAATCTCTCAGCGTTTCTCAGGAGATGGGGTCATTGACAAAAAGGAACTTCTCGCCGTTTTCACTGGGCTTGGTTTGGACATTGGCGACGAGGAACTGGCGTCCATGTTCCAAGCTGCTGACTCTTGGTGTATCCCTGAGTCCCTGAGGTGTGCAGGGTAGATGCTAATTGCCTTTCTTACACATTATAAGGATGAGAATCACTGCCCAAGACCTGCCTTTTGGGAAACTTTCACAGTACATGAGTTCAAAAAATGCCATACCCCATACAGGCAAGAAAAATACCATGTTTCAACAAATGCCGTCACTTGTGGAGTAAGAAATTTGTTGACAGCCAGTATGTGAGCGCGCGTGCATGGCAATCTAAGCATATGTAAATAGTTTTAAATAACTATTATATACATAACTGTGCACATAGAACATTTCATGAATCTTATCAATCTGGTACCGCATCCAAAAATGATTGACTTACGGTATTTGATAGAACAGACTACAGTTGCTTGATGATTTGATGATTGAACTCTGGTTCTTGGTAGCACCTGCGCATAGATCTACACATACAGATGTGTGTATACATTTAATGTTGTGATGTACAAACATCAAAAAGATGTTGCTTCACCTTCTGATCCTACAGGTGTCTATGTGACTATGTGTAGAGCTTTCAAGATACAGTGTGTCGCCTTCAACATCAACAGCATAGACCAAGCCACAACAGTGTGTTTATTATGTTTGTTTACTGATCTTGGTTACACATTTGCTTATTGGTAGCTATCAATGGTTTGCTGATTAATTGATTCCGGGCATGTTGTTTCTCGCGTGTTGCAATTTACAAATGTATGCATGCATAGATATAGTGTTAATGTGAGCATGCAGTAATCGATGGTATACATGGATTGTACAGTAATATAAATATATATATATATATACACATACATTATGTACACTTGCAAACATAATTTGATATGCCACGTGCAGCATTTGCTCTGCATGTAAAACCTCAAACTGCCTGGAATGGCTCCATTCCTTTGCCAAACAAGCACTGACCGTCGCCAGCAGCGCCATTTGTAAGGACATCAGTCACGATGATACAATCGACTACTCCGAATTTTTGCAGTGGATCTTTAAATCCGCGCACTGGCAAATCCGAAATCAGTTCCTCCAAACTGGTGTCTCATGGACGCTGGGGCCAAACTCAGGGATGATGTTCATGTTATCCTAGATGTTTGTACAACAGGGTGGTGTAACAAATATGTGTGGAGTTTGTGTTTATCAACGAGCTACAGGATGATGAACATTTCCTTTGATCACTCACATGGGTAGAAGCATGTTTCGGAAACTTTGTTCGGGATGCCAGGCCGTCCACCTTCAGATGTATCAAACTTGCTCCTCACCTTTGAGTTGTCTCATCCAACTATTTTGATCATCCAAGTCGTTTCAACCAGAGCTTCTCAGCTTTCTTACTGGACACATTTGGCCACTAGTGACTGGAGGCATGGCGTTCACAAAGGGCGCAATGCAAAGATTCTGGAGGATCGTCTCACGGTCAAGCGGGTTCCTGGAAGCAGCTTGGCACTTGGAGAACTTGCTGAAGATCCGCGTATGGGTTTTGTTTTACCCGCAACCGTGCTATTCAACTACACTAAATTACTGCAGGATGATGTCACCGGTGGTGTCACTGAAAAGAAATCGCACCTACAGGTATTGATCAGCTTCTGTACTGAGCCAAGGGTTTGTTTTTGCATTGGATGTTCAGTACGGTAGATAATATTCATATATATATATACATTTATATCTACATTCAAATACACATGTATGTATAGATTTAAATATAAATATGTATGTAATTTTTTTATTTACATATATATATATATTTGTTTTTTGTATATACATGTATTTATTTATACATTGTTTATTTACATATCTGTCTATATTATTTAGAGAGAGATATATTTGTGTGATGTGTGTATGCACGCTAAATATTTCTTTGTATGCATTTATCATGTTCTACCTCCCTTAACTTTCAACTGATTTGGAGTGTAGTCACCGGGCATTTACGGGGCTGAGGCTTGAGTCATCAGTTTCAAGAACACATTGCCATGTTTGTTAGATTGAAAGTTGGCAAAAGAAACCCTGGACCAAGTAATGCCCAGCATTTGAATTCAACAGTTGGAACGTTTGGACCTGACTTGGCAGCTCCCAAACGGCGCATCCGTTGCGCCGGGACGGCCCGCCCTGGCGAGGCAAAGAACTCCAGGAGTTCCCGGAAGGACATGCCATCGTCGTTTCATCCGGTGCTGCCCGAGAGTTCAGGCGGTGCTGCCAGGGTGTGCCCTTTGTTGATGGCGGACGTGGGGGTTTCCCATGGCATAGAGACCTCCCAAAAATGGTCGGTTTGGTCCTAGGAACAACTGGTATTGGCTGATTTAGGGGGCCACTATTTTGAGAAACCATCATATGGCGGAGATGGATCCGGGAGACCAGATCTGGGAATTGAAGCATAGCGAATCACTTTTGAACATGACCTTGAGATCCCTTTTTCAGAATCTTTCTGGCTTTTGTCAGTCCAAAAGGGTTGCTTTGTGTTCATACCCTCAACCACATCCAGGAAGTGCAGCTTCAAGCGCCCAAAACGCTTCCAACCTAGACACAATGCACAACAAGTTTTCAGCTGGCTTGCTGGAGATTCATTTCAGGGATCTACGGTGCAAAGGGCGCCCTTCTCATCCCCTTCCATGGATACATTGTATCCATGATGGAATGATGGAACCGTCCAACCATCCCTGAATGGTTATTTTCAGTAGTTAGACTATTATGTCAAGTTAGAGATATCAATTTTGGGATACCGCCATTCCTGCAACATTCCCAGAGAATTTCCCGAAACCAAAGGCCGTGCCGACGAAAGATATAGATGTCGTTCTCGGCAGCCTGGTGTGCAAGCGTTCTTGACCATGGCAACTGGAACGACAGACCGGTACACAAGGAAGGCTGGTTGGAGGATATTGGGGAGTACCACGGAGTACCATCGGGTACCATGGTTGGACGCAGCGTAGGTTTCTTCTGGCAGACAACGACGGAGTCTACAAATGTGGCGGCTTCGAAGCTGGGTTTAGCAGCATCCCTGCAGAAGAGTTGCCACAGCCTTTGCCTCAAGTAGCCAGGGAGCTTCCCATGTGCTACGTGCCTATGGCGGCATTGCCTGGCTATGGGATTTGGGCATGTCAAACGGGAGTGATCTTCTATAGCGGTATTCGTAGTCTCCTGATGGCTACCCTGGCTTCTAGGGGAGAAGCCAGGCAAGTGGCGCTGATTCTTCTTGGATAATAACAGATTTTAAAGGTGGATTGATCATATTAAGGAAATGTTCTACAGCTTTCAAAGAAGCTTTGCCGAACCCAATAGCGTGATGGATTTGCCTCTGTGGGTTTTGATTATTGAAGCTATGCCGATCTTTGCGTGCTGGGGTGGAGATCAGCCAGTTTTCAGCTTGCTCACTTGCTCAAAGAGTCTTTGCCACGGTGGGTGTGAACAGTGACCAGCAGAATGCAAGTTGCCCTGCGGCAAGAATCGAGTTATGCTTCTTGTCTTGGTTCTCATGACCCTTAGTTTCTGTTACTTTCAAGATCTTTCACCCATTCCGACAATCAACCACTTCTGTCAAGAAGATCCCATCATCAGTTTTTCACCATCATTGAATTCACATTTTGCTTTACAATGTCCCGCCACCAATCTTGACCCATCCGTATTAGTCAGCATATGGTCACCATCCATCAACTGTTGAGCTACATCATCAACCCACTGGTGCTCAGCCAAAAGTCACCACATTGGGGCACCATTTCGATGCCTTCCTCCACAGGTCTCCGACTCAAAGGGTTCTTTCTTCGTGGATGGCGAGGAGCAGAGCGGCAAAGCGTGGAAGCATCACTTGGCACCTGGGATGACCGTTCTGGGATGCGCAGTAGGGCTGGTGCTGAGCTGGTGAATCATTGGGTGATGATGCGGGTTAGAACAGGGAAAGACCAGCTGAGATACCAACCACCAGGCAGTTGCTTCTCGTGACCCAGCAGTTGTTTCTCCACTGAGAGGGGTTCTCATCAGGGCACAGAAAGTGAGTCCGCAATGGAGGGAAGCAAAGAGCATTTGAACAGTGTGGTGCTGGTTCAGGCGTTGCCACAAAACAGTGGGATTTCAAAACCCCGGGAACAATTGAGACTTGTTTGACAAACAGTTAGTGAGGCCAAGGCATTGTCACTGCAAGTTGTGCGTATTCAGGTGCTGTGGATGGGTTGAGTAGGCTGATGCTGCCCAAATCAACACTAAACACCAAGCCAACCGATAGTGATCGCTATGAAGTAACATCAATGATGTCCATTACCCATGATCAGCCATTCACCATTGCTGAACGATTGTGACATGTGAGCAAGAGCCACCATCATTTACAAACCATGAAAAACTGTTGTGAACAATAAATGTTGCTATTGAAAACAAAAGCAAATTATGGAAAAAATGATCACTTGGTGCAATCAAAGTTGTGATTTTTGGTGACCAGAGTCAACCACACATGGCTTTGCCGGATCCAAGGTATCCAGTGGCACAGTTGTGGATTTGAAGTGTAAGAACGGAACTTTCCAAGTGCTGCTACTTTGGCAGATTCAGGGTTTGGGTGTGGATTTCTAGTGCTGCTACTTTGACCGAAATGAGTTTGCGACCGTAGAAAACCCCTGCCCCAGTGCGATATCCAAGAAGAAACAGCTGACTCGCAACTTTTAGTGCGGGAAACTTCACATCAACTTGGGTTGAAGTTTGAGGAAAACATAACGGAGAATGTTGAGAGATGTATTTTATTTGACCCCCAAGCAACCCAAGCTGCCAGTGGTCATTCTAGCTAGCTGGAAAGCACCGTAAGTCACCTCATATTTTACCAGCTGATCCAATACCTGTAGCTGGAATCAGCATGGGCACTCAGCACCTTGGAAAGCCTCGCAACATCTCGCAACCAAGCACCCAAATATTTTTGAGGACTGATGTGGTAGTATACATATGTGTACGTATTTCTTCATATTCATACATGTACAATTGTATGTATGTATACCTTATTTGTTTTTGCATAATATGTAATTATGTAATATTGATTTAAGGTGTGTAATCAAATTCAAAGAATATGATTTTGCAAACGATACATATACAAGAAATTGCTTGCAGAGATATACATATGATTTTGGGTGTAGCATACTGACTGTGTTTATATATATATAGATATATATATACATATATACACATGTTTTTAAAATATACACATACATTTGATTTGGTGTCCTGTCAGTTGTTGTTTCCATTTCCAATCACAAGGCTTCACAGCCCATGTCACCATCCATTTGGGGTACATGGCTCCGAAAAAGATGTGAAGAAAGCAATTGAAGAAACTGGTGGAGTTGCAAGTGACACCTTTTTTGATGGAATGCAAGCCACCAGGGTGCACTGGACCAAAAAGGTGCATGGCTCCAACAAAAATGGAAACTGGTGGAGTTGCAAGCCGTTCAACTTGCGTAACCATCGTTGCTGATCCAAAGGGTCGCGCCGCCGGAGCGGCGGCACCAGGTTGGACGGAAAGTTGGTGGCTGATTGGAAGGTCTCGGTGCCGAACGAAATCGACCTCTATCCCTTGGTGTCCCCTGGCAGCAACCATGAGTCACCGGTCAGTGCATTAGATTAATAGTGGTTGTTTATAGTCATCAACTGATACCACTAAATATAAAATTGTGATTCATGCGGGCTACTAGGACGAAGAGCCCTATCTACTGCACCTATTCGCATGAACTACTGCCAATATATCATCCAATTTGGACTGGTATTCCCAAATGGCTATGGGTCAATATTAACCCAACCAATGATGAGGGAATATGACCAACAATGATAAGGAAAACAATAGTGAATGATAGGGGAACCAGGGGTACAGGGTTTTGACCCACTGCCAAATCTTCTCGGGTGCCATGGGATCATGTGGTTTTCTGTTTTGTGATTACCTTCAAAGGACACTTATACATGCGTGCACTTTTGCTCAGGAAAAAGCCTGGCTCCACTTCAGGTCTTCCACATAGCACCTTTATAAGACCTATGTAAATATGTGTATTTATATGTAGTATATCATTTACATATGTGTATTATTTTTTAGTTTTTATCTGTGTGTTATATTATTACTCATGTGCATATAGACATGCTCATGTTCACGCTTTACAGAGAATGAACGGCTACAACAGACATGAGCGCATAAAATCTGAAATAATGGTCTTGCAGATTGTAAAAGTACCTTCTGAAATTAAAGAGACTTGACCAGTCAAGACCGGGCATTATTTCTTTATGTTTGATATGTATTGATCAAATATATATGCATATATATATATAGATATACTTGTTTGAGAAACAGTACATATGTATATATATACATATAATGATATAATTATGTACATTATCTTTATATTTAATCCTGATATCCTGATAATATATATATATATATACATATCCTGATTCCTCATTTCTTTTTTTCAGCCTTAATTCATCCACGTGAAAGCTCTGCAGCTACTCGAGCTTCGCTGAGGTCTGTGTATGGTACCACCCAAGAGATCAAGCTACTCCCACCAGAGGGCAAGGAAAAAAAGGCTTGAGAACCGTCACCGGCCACGGTGATCATGCCAGTCCAGCTGTAAAGAAAGGGATCAAGGAAATTCGCTGGAAATATGTGCTGGTGCACTGTTCATTTTCATGTTCACAAACGTCACTGAAGCCATTGCACGGATCTCCATCGCTGAACTTTTAACGGCGGTGGTGCCAGTGTAGAAGCTTCAATGCCGTCGCTGCTGCAATGTCAGCAGGGCATAGCCAACGGAACAGAGTAGTGGTGTATGAAACCAACAAGGCTGTTCATGATTTTGTAGAGGCGATATATCCGCGTGATTGCATGGGAAAGTATGACAATGAATCACGCTTGAATACCTGTCAATCAACCGGTAGAATGCGATGATCCCGGGTTCTGACCCTGTTTATTTTGTTTCCAAGCTATTTATTCTTGTTCATTACGATTTATTGCTTGGCTGGAATGATAGCCTCAGCCGACCAAATGAGAGGGTTTTCACCACCACTCAACAGCTGCTGACCAAGACGGCCAGAGCAGAAACAACAGCCGCAGTTGAGCCTGTTGACATCGTGGTCAGCTGTCAGCAACTCCATTTGTGAAGCCTCCTACCTTGGAGGATGCCGAGTTCCACTACCCAACCAACCTATGACTCTTGTGACGACCCAACCCACCTTAGTAGAACCAACTTCCTGGCATTGCCAGGCAGTGCTTCTTCCACTTCGAAGGTCCGATGGGTCCCAGTTCCACCGCTACGATTCCATGGTTGGGCACCTTTTGACATGAAGAAAATGCATGGCATATCATGGCATTGATGATCACGTTGATCGGAAACCATGGTTGATTATGGTTCATACAGGCTGATGACGCTTGAGAATACAGATTGAAACAATGACTTTTTGCAACAATGCCCAACTGCACTGACAACAGCACCACAATTTCAAGCACCAACATCACCCCCTCAAACCACCACGGCCACAGCAACAAAGGTAACCCCCCACTGGAATCAAAAAGGAAATCAATGGATGTTGATGCACAAGAGGGGACTAGCAGCTGCATATCCTTAGTACCCTGGAGGGTGGTGTCCTAACTGGCCACGACCTGGGTGGATCGGGCAGAGGCCATCCAGTGTCACCAGGCCACAAGTCATGAAACAAAAACTGATCGAAGCCTGGCCCTAGACCTTTGAAGTCTGAAGTTGAGTTTGATTTGTGTTGTTTTTTTCCACCCGTGCAGACACACACACACACATTAATATATAGATCATTGATTGTCTATGTTTAAAGATATTATTATAGATCAATATCCCAATGGGTTTTTTATGCGCTGAAAAAACATTATGCATGTCTCCCCTTGCATATCAACCAGTGGTGCTTCAATCCTGGATTTCTCGCGGCAGTCGAGCAGCGAGCCGGAGAAGACTGAGAAGAAGGATCCTGCGGTGCAGACGCTGGCATAGACACACCAAGGTGACGTAATGACACGCTGATGTACAAGTTGGACCATCTAGAACATGCCCCAAATGGTCTTGCAACTATTTACTTGGTTCTACTAGACCATCCAGAACAGTACTGAGATTGATCTGATGGTTGATGGTTCGGTGTCATGGCTAGAAATACTTCACTAGAATACATAGATCAACATCCCAACACCGACCTTCCAGTCACCCTCTGTCAGTACTAGTTGGGCTAACCACTGGTATGTGGCCATACTTAGCACCTTCAGAGTGTCTCTTCGGACGTGGTACAGGGTGATCAGCGGGCTGAAGCGAACTGTTGAACCCGAACTCCTTGGTTTGTCGTAAGAAGAGTGTATGAACTCATGAACGACCCTGCTGTATGCATGTGTGGCAGCATTGGTGATATATTTATTTTATTTTGTTATATATATATATATTTACATATTTACATATCATACACATGTATACACATGTATATCGAAGATATTTTCTCTGCACACCAACATACATAACATAACATTACACAACACAACATAGCATAACACAACACAACATAACATAGTATAGCATAACACAACACAGCATAACAGAATATAACAATGCATGCATACATACATACACACATACATACATACATACATACATACATACATACATACATACATACATACATACATACATACATACATACATACATACATACATACATACATACATCTGTTTGTGTGAATTATTACAACAATTACATATGTTTCATCAACTCGTGTGCGTGAATAAATCCGGGATTGAAATTGGGAATTTACCTGGTGATAATTGTTGATTTGAATTGTTGTCATCACCTACTACCCAAGCTTATCGAACAATACTAGTCAATACTTGCTATCATTAATCTCGTGCCCGTTTCTCCGCCATGAATTCTTGGATTTTACCATGACAAATCATAGTGAATCATTCTGAACCAATGTGAACTCGACTTGATAGGGTCACCACTGCAGGAAGAGGACAAGCCCATGGGCTGGGGGATGTTCTTCGCCTATGCTGGCTGCTGCTTGGCTTGGTACTGGCCGCAGGTTCGGGTGATTATCATGGCATATCATACGGGGTGTCCCACAGAAGATGGGTTTCCATCATCGGATGATCGTCTTGGGGATCCTGGGATCATTGAGGGTACCCCTAGTTGAGTATAGCTTGCAAGCTGCAAGATATCAAGCATCTTCATTGGCGTGGATCTGAGGTGCAGTAGGGACTCTGACCTTCTTGTACTACTTCTATAAGGTCCGTCCGAAAATGACTGGTGAGCTGATCAATGATGTTCGCCGCTCGCTGAATTCAGCTGGTTGGCCATGAAGCAGATCATCCCAGGATTCAGATTTATGTACAATGCTCTCTGGATGGATTCATGATATAGAATGAACAAGGATACCGATGGATACTTGTTGTCCATGTTTGCATGAATGTGTGTGTGTATACATATAAATTATACACATTGAATATGTATATATATATATATGTATGTATGTATCTATATATTTGAAGTTGAAGTATATGCGGTCTTGAATAAACAGTATAATATCTATGTATGTGTGTGTGTTCGAAATGCATTCAAGTGAAGGCCAATGGTGGCAGGCTCGGTACAGCTTCCACCAGACAGAGATCCTGATCGTGGATGCTTTCCGACACCTTCCATTCTACTGGGTTCTGGCCCCAGATGAGGTTGTTCGATTGTAGCATGGGTTCGGGCGAAAATTCAGCATCTTGCAAAACGGATTGTGTGCTCTCTATATGCTGGCTATGAGGGTGACCAATCTGCGATGTTTCAATTCTATTCGATCCAGATCCTCAAGCTGCTTAAAGATAGGATCACTTGGCAATGAGGCACCGACCTTTCAATGAATCCTGGAGAATCTCATGGCCAACCAGCATCGCAACACTCCACAACAGGGCCATTGGTTTGCTGCTCCTTTCACCATTTTTGGCTTATTGCATTGATTCCTGTGTTATTCAATCTACGAAACAACGTTTGCAACTCTACCCCACCAGCGGTGCTAGATATCTCGTACGCAATGAGTATCTCCAACAGTATGGTGAGAGTGAAGAGATACACACACATTTATCATACAGACATATACATACATATATATATATATATTTATATTTAAATATTTATATATCTTTATTTATTTATTTGTTTATTTATATACACATTATATGATATACGGAAGTTTGTTGCTGATGGATGTTTCCTGCACCCCCTCCCTTGCTGGTCGTTTCCCTGATTGGAACCGGGCTGTTCCCAGCCGCTCCCAGCCTCCGCCTCCGCGTGCTGGGGAGATGAACTCACGAACTGCGGGGGACTCAGACACTGAGGTGGTTTTAGAATGGCTAAGAACCATATCATTGACCATGGTTATAGCCATAGTGGTTAATATGTAACCATAATGATAATGGTTATATGGTTACATATTTTGAGAACCATTATGGTTATTGATATGGTGGTTTCTCAAAATGGGGCACCCCTAAAATGGCTAGTTTATTACTAATAATGACTACTACTGGATGATTTGGAGGATCCCCTATTTGAGAAACACCCATATGGTTGATACGACCCACTAATGTTCAAGACCATGGTTACATTTGGTTACTTTTGGCTACTGATGGTTGATCATATGGTTGACAATCTGGTTGAACATATGATTATTCATGGTGGTTTTGTAGTCATTTAATGACTACAACCAAAAACGGTTAATACTACATAACCATATTAACCATATTAATACTCATGGCCAATAACATGGTCAATGAACGGAGAACAACCAACATGAACGGTTAAACATCTACGAAGGTTTGTCCGGTTCACCGGTGGTACCCACCAACCATCCAATGGGAACCATTACCAATGATCCGTTTGGTTCACTGTTCTTTGGAGAAAAACCCACGCGGTAAACTAAGCTGGAAGCAAGAAATCCAAATGTTCAATAGAGAAATCAGCCAGAATTGACAGGATTTTCAAGCAACCTGGTTAGTTTCTCAGGGGGTAGGTGGACGATTTTGGAGCTCCGTTTGATGTGGAAATTGCCGACATTAGTTGGTTCACCAAGACTCTCTGCCTGAATTTCATCATTTGATCACTCAACTTGGCTACTAATGATATATGGTTACAACCGTGAATTATGGTTACTAATGTAGTTTGGCACATGCCTGTTGGAGCTCAGGATGCAGAGGGCTTGCCAGAAGACATCAAGTTGGCCTTTTGCGAATGGAGTCTTGGACTAAACCTGCGATGACAAGTTGATTTTGCGCCAGCTGTCCTTGTTGACCAGTTCGAACCCTCGTTGTTTGCAAAGGAATATTGTTGATTATATGGTGCTGGTGATGGTCTTTTTTCATCAGGCTTTGATGAGTAATCATTGCTGGTTGTTGGCAATGGTGAATTGTTCATAGCAGTGGTCAATCAAGATTCATGTTGATCAACCAACATTTGAACCGCTAGCACTGGCACTGCATCACTCATTGTTGAACATTTTCAGAGGCACTCCACATTGCATCATATTTTTGTTTTGGCCACTACTGCATGTGGTTGCCCGGCAAGTCGCTTCTCCCATGCTCAAACTGATCAATAGAATGTGAGTCCAAACTTGTTTCTGACGTAACTATGGGGTCTTGGGTGTCTGGGGGTGTCGGTGAGTTTAGGGACAAGACGTTTCTCACATTCAAAATGGGTGGCATAGTCTGAACCTCTGAGTTTTTCCGCGGCTCTGCTTCAACTGTTGGTTGCCGGGTTGCTTGGTCACCACCATGCAATCATGTAACCACTCACCACTCATCCACTCTTGGTTGGTATGCACTTGATCCATGTGAGTGTTTCTCAAAATAGGGGAACCCCCCCAATTATCATCCTTTGTATAAGTAGTTCATATAGTAATCAACCAAACAGGACTTGGGGTTCCCAAACTTACTTGAGAACTGTTCATAAAGTAGTTGCTTAATTAACCATAATTGTTGGTGATTGTCTCCTTTGACTCCTTTTTTCATACACGTTAATCAACCATTATCACCCCCCTTTATAACCATTTTTAATGGTTATAAGTCTATAGAACTCATATAACCCCTAACCCCATGGCTGGAGAGACCCTCATGGAACCACGAAAACCGCGACTGGTTGGTACCCGACCCCCCCGAAACCCCAGCGCTTCGTTCAGCGCAAGGTTTGTGGTCACTGACCTGGAGGAGGTCAAAGGAGTGACGCGCGATGATGCGCCGCGGCGCAACTGGAGTGGTTTGACGAAGAATCACAAGTCATGAGTGATTATTGCTAGTCTGTGTAATTATTGATACTAGTGAATTATGATTGTTAGTGATTCTTGGTGATTGTTTGTTATTGTTAGTGATTGCAACAACAACTGATCACGAATTATGATTGACCAGTAACCAAATCATGATGATAACGGATGATTATGAGATATGATGAGTGATTATGGCAAACAATTATTTTTCATGGTGAATGATCATGGAGGATGTTTAAAACCATGCATTGGCATATGTGAAGAGGCTTACTAGCTTGCTTAGGCTTCTTGGAAAGTTCATGAACAGGGACCGGCTGACTAACAGATAATTCACAAGCGCTCTGAGTCGGAGATTTTTTTCATTTATTGAAAACACATCTGAATAAACGTTGCCACACATGTCCTGAAACTTTCATATGTGATAGATGGCACTGGCAGCACTCGAAGCAAAATATCAATGGTTTGACTTGGAACCACACCCAACACATCCCACCACGTAGTTTTTTGGTCGTTGGATACATTTCTGTTGGATAACAGCTGAAGCTGGTGGAAATTCGGATTATGAAACTCTCTCAGCTCCGTCCAAAAACGCTGACCATCTACTGGATCACCATCGCGACACCAGTTGAGTCGATGATTTTTTTCCGAATCCCTGCCCCACTGCTGATATTGAAGTCTTCCTCATAAATCCCAAAAAGGCACATTGTTACTGCGCAAGTCCCCTGGCAACCATTGGGGGATTGCTGGAAAGGAGCAGGGAATCATCATCAACTGTCCAGCTGGTGGCCCCAGGTTTTGGAGTTGATGCATGACCTGGGTTACAGCGACAAGGTTCCAGCCGTTGACGCCCGCAGCTAGCAAGGATGGAGCTGTTGGATCATTGTAGCTCCATGTTTGATGATGAGATTGTGGATTAATCCACAGGAAAAATACACAAATACCATCAGAACATCAACACAACAAATATGTTGCCCAACATGAATGTCAAATACCCAACTGTGTGGAAATATGTGTGCAACTATGATGAGTAGTGAGTACTGTTTGGGGATGCGGTGTAGGTTGTCGAAACCACTAGGTTTAATCAAGAATGAAATGCAGCGAAAGATTGTGTGATCATGGGTGATCCATATCGATGGTCTATTGACCAAGTCATATGGTAATTAAGTTTGTTTACAAATTGCTGGTGGAACATTAGTAGCAACATAGGTTCATATGTCAACTTCAAGAATACATATGAGCTGCAAATACCATGAGTGGGTTTCATTTCAACAAAGTGGTCTATTTGTGGGGGTCGCTTGTTCATTGTTTTGATTGCGTTTCTTTTTGTTAATGACAAATCTCCCGTATTTCACAAATGGAGGTTTTGCCCATGTTTTGTGTTTGGGTAAGGCTACCGTAAGACCTTATTCTGGAGTCTTATTTTTCGCAGTTCCAACCATCCAGAGCCTCGAATAACCAACAGCAAATAATGTTGTGAGGACGACATGGACTGGTAATTTCACAGACACAAGACAGGGTTGCTGACTCCTTCCCAGGTTTCTTCACCATGCTGGGTGCTTCTAGAAGATTTATTAACCATTGTCAGGAAGCACCATTGACTAATATCAACCCTAAATGATCACCAACTATCAACCATGATTTCCAGGAATTGAGAACTCTGCATGTGATTTTTCCAAGACCGCAGCTCCATGTTGTACAGGGACAACATTTCCAAAGAGCAGTACACATGATCCTTAGGGTTTATAGTTGAGTAATACACTCGAGTCCTCAAACCTCAAGCATTACCCTCAAGAGGCACCACCTGGTTGCTGGTTGCATCTTTGAGTTGTTCCCCTTGTTACCTCGTTGCTTTGTGTTTGTCGACTCCTGGTAACGGTGGCCCTGGGTTGAACAGCTGTCTCAGGCGCAACCAGCCAAGGACTCCGGATGCCAGAGACGACCCCGGGCACCAGGTGAAATGAACACACCATGCAGGTTCATCATAAATGCCAGGTATATGGGTTGTCAGCATAACACCATCAATTAACACCTATATATAGATGGGTTTACCGGTATACGACTAGGTGCTGTCTTGTCAGCATGGATCTTTGTTTGCTGTTGTTGGTTGACACGTGGTCATCGTCATGATGTTTGTCAGCGACAACATGGCGTCAGCTGGTTGCCCTGCGCCTCAGCTGCCGGCGATTCAGTGGTGGCGGTGGCTTGCCATGGTAGCAGCTGCAACGCCACCACAAGCAACAACAGCAATGACATTCATGACAACGATTTGGAATGGCATCAGCATCAACAACAACAACAACAACAACAACAAGAACAACCACAACAACAACAACAACAACAACAGCAACAACCACAACAACAACAACAAGAACAACAGCAATCAGACCCCCCCCAGCACGTTGGAGCTGCACCGCGTTCCACCGCAAGAGGACTTTCTTTTCAGAGGGGAAGGTCACATCGAGGACGGCGACGGATGTGTCTAGGTTGTGCTGAGGTAAGCTATGGTGCAAAAGTTGTGACACAACCATTGGGTATACTAGCAATATCACCATGTGTGTGTGTCTTGGCTTATCATGAATCAACAACTGTTTGCTGCTTGATTGGTTTGCATGTATTGGTATGATATTATAGTGCATTGTGTTGTATTGTGCTGTTTTATGCTGTGTTGTATTGAATGTTTATATATAATGTAATTAATGTAATTCAATAAAGTGCTATGTAGCCAATGCGTAATGTGTAATCAATCTAGTGCAACACATAATTATTATTATTCCGTTGTGGAATGCAATGTGTAAGGCAACGTGTATCAGTGCGTAAGGTAATGTGCAATGCAATCTATGATCATGTCATGTGTAATTTAAGGTGTGTTGCAATGTGCTGTAATGAAACGTTTAATGCAATGTGTAATTTATAATGTACAGAACGTATAATGTGATGTAACGTATTTTGATTTAGTTCACACTCATTTAGTTTACTGTCATGTAATTTGTATGCTTTTGAGACATATAATTCTATATAGTGTAATGTAACGTGAAGTAATGTAAGGCAATGTATGTGTCCACTTCCGTGTTGAGCAAATACAACAACAACAACAACAACAGCAACAACAACAACAACAGCAACAACAACAACAACAACAAGTAGATAAGTAGTAATGAGCTACCCAGAATGCCGAATGCACTTTGCAGCCCAAATATACTTTCTCTGGTGAGAACCATTACATATGATAATGGACACATGCCGTAGGAGTTGGGTTTCATCACTACGGAACAGACTTGTGGCATGCCCCATACACATCACTCCGCTCGCATGCCCCATGCCCCATACACATCACTCCGCTTGCGCAAGTGTGACTTTCCCTTGTTATCTTTGTTGATCATCCACTGTCACAATGCTACCTGAACTTGGACTTCACTTCAAACGTCCCGTGGCCATATACTGATCATCAAACAACTCTGAAACTCAGACACTTTGACCTTTGATGCATGGTAGTAGATTGTCATTGTTTGATATGCGTACTGACACAGTACTGTATCTATACAGATATATATATATATACACATATATGTTGATGTATTTAAATATGTTTTTACGGGATGGATACATATATGACATGACTGTTTGCTTGAATCATACCTAAATAACAGTTCATTCACAAGTGTTCCCTGATCGACAGAAATTTGTAGGTTGCAGATCTTCCAGATTCGTCTATCCAAAGCCCTTGCTTTGTTTTGCGCGCTGTCACTGCAGGAAAAACGTCGTTTGAGCTGTGTGGGTTTGCAGGAGCGGTGGGTGTTGTCACTAGATAGTGGCGGTGCAATTCCATACGGCACGCACCAAGGGAATAGGACAACCATCAAAAAACATGTAAACAAATCAATTGACATGAGCCAGATTATTATTCGCTCCTTGGAAAGAAAGATTGCATTTGAGAGCCTGATAAGTTCGTGCTAAGATAATCAAGGAGCCAAGGATCATCAATGATCATAGCATTGATTTGGCATGTGATTAACCTCGTTTTGCCTTTTGCAACTATTTGCAACACCTGTAAACTCCGAAGCACAGGATGAAGAGATTGACATTGACCAGGAGTTATATTGCCATACAGATGATATAATCAGGAGTTACCAATATATTAACACCTGATTTGGCATATGTACAGATGTTGGTCCACCATGTCCTGCACCAGCTGCTACTCCCTGTGACTCCCAGGAGTCATTGACGCTTCTGTGCGCCCTGCGGGCTGATATTGCGAAGAAGCTGGCAGAAGGCAAGCCAGAGGAGCTGCAACCGGAGAAGTTGCAACGGTGAAGTGCGATGGCGAGCTGGGTCAAGGCTTGAAGCAACCAAGTAATGGTTAACAACCGCTGGTTTGGCTGGTTAATTATCGGGGATAATAAGCAACTAATACTAGGGAATATACCCCAACTATATTTGGCGAGCTGGGTCAAGCAGTTCAGCAACCAATTTCATGGGGGATAATCACCAACAATCTCATAGGGAAAACCATGCTTAATAGTGGGGGGAACCATTTGATGGCCAGTTGATGGTCAGTCGGCCAAGCAGAACCAACATCATCCAACAGCTTGATGACTGGGAAACGTACCTGGAAGCCAAGCCAATCACCGGTTTCAGCTGGGTCAACCAGCTAGAACTGGTGGTTTATGTGCTTCCAGCTTGGCTTAACAGAGTGTAATTGTGAGGGAATGGCTCAGAAGGAGGCTAACAACCAATAGGAACGAGCAACATGATTTTACCCAAATGAAGGTTCCCATAAGTTATTGGCCTCCTTATTAGCCAATTGGTTGGTCAACAACTGGTCAATATTCAGGGCTTCATAACCCAAGCTGCAACAGGATGCTATGCATGGTCACCTGGCGGTTGACTGAGCTCGGTAGCTCAGGCAGGTTCCTAGTAAGGCCCGGGGGAAGTTCCTGGTTCCCTACCATTATGTAACCATTGTTTTCCCTATTATTGTTGGTTATGATCACTCATTATTGGTTGCTTAATAATGGGGTCCCTACAGGACCATCACACAGCTTGATGCTTAACAGGTGTATTGCTCGACCAGTTTCAAAGCAGACCACGTCACAACTCCGCATGGAGGTTCCTGCCTATACTCGCAAACAGCCCAACAGCCCAATAGTTTGATTGCTGTTGCATAGTCTATATGGTGGTTTCTCAAAATAGAGGTACCCCCACATCATCCTTGATCAACCATTCATAGTAGTTACCAAAAAAAACACTTTTGGGGTTCCCTATTCTAAGAAACGACCATATTTATGCGTTTGTTGGTTGTACCTGTTGTCATTGTATTCATGTCACGTTTACCCTTCCGAATCCTGGTATATAAGTTGTCGCGGTCGCAGGAGACGAAGGAGGGCGAAGAGCCACCGCCAACGCCAAAGTCAGATGCGGAAGCTTTGGAAATCCTGCGACGCAAGTTCAGGCCAGGTGGTGGGTTGTTGCTTGGTTGAATGCTTGGTTGAGTGCTTGGTTGAGTGCTTGGATGAGTGCTTGGTTAATGACTTGGTGATACTGTGCCATTCGTGATACTGTGCCCTCATAGTTTGCTGTTGGGACCACGGTCCACAAACCAAACAGTGGCATGACATGGGTAAGTTGTTATCCTTATTGCATTTCCTTCAATTTGTTTCTTTTTCCTCTCTCTCTCTAATGCAACCTACTGCCTGCGCCATTGTGAAATTAAAAGCCGGAATTTGTTTTAGAACCTTCATTCACTTGAGTGAAGGGTCTGGAACGCTGATTGTATTGAAACATCATGATCAGTGATCAGTTTCCCAAACACACCGAACCTGCATGATAGCCCACCATATTTGCGCCCTTCAGTTTGCGAGCAAGCTTGCAGGTCAAGACGCAATGTATATAAGTCTTTAAGTTTTGCATCCATGTCCTTAATCAACAATCGCTTATTACAATAGGGGTGCCCCCAAAAAATCCAGTATCCATCATTATAGTAAACCAACCTTTTCTTGGGGTTTTCTATTTTGAGAAACCCTCACATGGTCAATCCTTTAGGGATTATTTACTTTTTTTCTTTCTGCTACCTTCTTGCCCACAATTCCACAGAAAACAATCACCCAACAAGTCCAGCTGCAGTGTTTGGCAGGCGGTCAGCTTCGGTACTGAACAGCCGGGAGACCTGAGAAGCTCCTGCTGTATGAGCTGCCCTGGCTCCCACGGTAAATCATAGCTAGCTGGTCGACCATGGGACACCAGTCATGGTAACGATGATATTTTTTAATGATCATCCATGTGAGCACAATATCCTGGGCTGCTGTACCATTCTCGGGTTGACCATCACGACGCAACATGTTAACATACAACGAGAAGTCAGGATTCCAACCATAATGGTCATCCATAAAGTAGTGATACATGTATACCGTCTAGTACGTACTTGTATAGTATCTACAATTTGTATAGTACACACAGTCTCATACAAATGTGTGTTATTATGATTTCAATTTACTATAAATACATCTATAACAACATATAATTAATTTGTATATTTTAATTGTATACCGTGTAGTCTCTACAATAAGCACTGTGTAGCTTGGTGCTCCCAACAAGCACTAAGCCTTGCAACAGCAGCGAAACCAAGTGCTGCTGCTCCTGCCACGGTCGCTTCCGAGGCGCTGAGCAGTTGAGACAAGCGACCACAGGTGGAGTTGCCACACGTTGCGTGCACTGGTCATCTCTCCCTGGTCGTTGCGGTCGCGTAGGGATGATGAGTTCTTCATGCCACAAGTTGAGTAGAGTCATGCGTAGTGATGAGTCTCTTCAAATTCTTATATCGAAAATGAATGATACATATAGATACACAGACATACAGTATGACATACATGCCAATCAATGAAGTGTGAAACAACGTGACGTCGACGTGCTGGTGATCAGTGCTGGTTAACCCTGCCATCGTGCAGCTGGACGTACCAAGCTGTGATGCATGGCCACAGCGAGGTGTTCCGAATGCCCACCTCTCAGTGCCTGCAATCCTTCCCAGGGAGGGTCCTGTGTCACCATGCAAGGCCATCATAGCCATGATATGCCATAATAATCAGCTCTTCAAGGGGAAACCTGTTGCTCCTGGGAAGCCTGTTTTGCATACGCAAACATCAGTATTGTATACACCGAGGGGATTGAGAAGAGTTGCTTGGGCCTCACGGCCACTGGATGGATAATTGCTCTTGTTGGCTGTTGTCCCACGGTCATGGCGGCGCTGCCATCGTGGCTCATAGTGCCAACTTTGAGCCGTGAATGATCAGCAGTTCGTTGGTTCATGTTGCTTGTCAGGTAGATTGGATGATAGTCATTACCAGCCACTTGTACTTGTATCGCCGTCAACCACAATTTGTTGCCAGCTGTTGAGGCTTACTGCTGAGCATGATAAGGTGATAATAACAATCTACTCCCAGCATCTACCAGCTGTTTATGTTTCCCACCAAACAGCACCATCATGGCTGCTTTGCTTGTAAGCCCGGTGACGTCACCAGTACCATTTTGGCCCCCAACCACTTTTGAGTTGGTTTTGAAATGACGTAACCTATTAAGTTATAGTTGCTTAACTACAAGTTAACTACCGGTTAACTACCAGTTGTAGGGGTTCATAAGCCAACTTCCAACTGCTGAGAGCCAACCTTGTAGTGTTGGTTCTCACCCTTCTTGTCACCATCGCTGCGCCATGGAGACATTTCCCCGGCCGCGCTACTTGCTGGGCTTCAGCAGGGAGATCAATGAGGACATGTGCTCCATGGTGATGTTGGGGGAAGTTTTTGATTGGGGATGCTGGTGGTTTCTATGGATGCTATGTGCGAGTTTCTCAAGCCCTACGAGTACCTCATGGGTGGTTGATTAAGTCTATTAATTCAAATGGTTGATGATAGATGATTTTGGGGTACCCCAATTTTGAGAAACATTCATTTGGGTATAGATACGATATTCACATATGGGAGGTGAACAACCGCATGGGGGATTCACACAAAGCTATTGATCTCAGCATCACAACAAATTTACTTCGTATATTTTCTTGTAAGGCATTCATGTTGATCGAATGAACGAGTCAGAGCACAGTGTGAACTATGGACACTTTCAATGGGCACCTTAGCTTTGCATTTTTGCATGAACGATTTCTAATGGGAGATCCATACTAGCAAAGCACCACAAGTTCAACTACAAACAGATGGTGATGTACCATGATGTATCATCAATACAGGTGAATCATCCAGAGCTGGATCTCCCCATATGGCACATTCGGATCGATCTTAGGCTTCCCTGGGGGTCACAATCTCAAGCGGTTCTGTCAGATGTTTTGAGTTTTGCTGAGTGATCATTGCAGTAATGTGTATTAAATTTGGATATGTATTACATTTATATTCAGACATGCATTTGATTTGTACAGGGTAGAGGTGCCTTTGATTTGGCAAGGGTGCTTGTTATAGAATGGAGTGTGTGGATTATGCTTTCAATCAATTCAGAGCATTTGATGACGTTTCCATAGCACGTTTCCATAACACCACTGAGACCCTGTGCTTGCTCTCTGAACGGATTCCCGCACAGTGATCAGGTTCAAAGTTTTGTTACACAAGTAAATACTGGGTTGGCCTCCCACCTCAGAAGCTTTTGCAGTCATCCACAGCTTGGTTGACACAGTCTGAATGGATACCCCAGTAGCACGAGCTTTCTTGCCAGAAATTGCTGGTGAGAATGTTGACATGTCGTGGATATGTGCCAATGATTGTTGAAATGTGGAGTAAACTTGACTGATAATGATTGGACTCTTGGAGTGTGTTGCAATTCATGCTCAATCCCACCGTTTCCAGTAGCCTTTGGTAACTAGTATATCAACATTTTATCGGCCATGATTCCAACAATCAGGTAGTACGAGCCAGACATCATGGTGGGGTGAACATGATAATCAACCATAGTTGGTATTAGCCAGAGATCATCAAAAGCAATCGCTGATGACCAAATAATCACTCTAGCATCCATTCTCATCAAGCATGATTACTTGATCAACATGGTGATACCCAGCAACCATTATCAACCAGCAACCCCAAAAAAACTGGTGATCATCAACTGGTGAATCAACCATCATTGCTGGTTGTTGAACTGGGGATCATCATGAACCATCATCCCCCCTGGCTCAACATGATCAATCACTGGGGACCACCTCCAGTGTGAGGAGCTCACGCGTCAAGTTGGGGTCCCAAAAAAACAGCTTCAGGCGGTTGTTGTAGCAGTCTTTCAACTGACCCATGTTACTGTGGGGTTTGGTGAGATTGTCCCGTGCAAAATGCGCTCAAACCACTGTAGTAAGTCGTGAAGTTGATCGAAGTTTTCCAGTGTGGCTCTTCGAGACACTTCACAATTTTGTGTTTTTCGGATCACAGTGCGCAAGAGTTGTGATGCTAGCGCTTTCGAATGCTCCTGCTGGGTGGACTTGGAATGACCGCCATTTTTGCCTTATAGATCAAACAGTATACATGCCAATGCAGATAGGCTAACATATCAGTCTATGCATCAGCCACATGTACGCACCAACCATCACATAGCGATCATTTTAGAAGGATAGGCATCCACTGTCCCAGCTGTGAGTTCACGGGAGCGTGGGTGGTTCATGATGAATCTTTGGTCAACCACCAATCTTAAGATGGACTCTACCATCAAGTACCCGGATTATGCGAACCAATCTTAACGACCAATGATTAAGCTGTGGATTTTGATCCAATGAGTAATTAATGATTGGTCTTAATGAACATCACTTTCGATATTTACTCTCACGATTGATTAGTTGTGTCTAAGTATTGCGTGTGACTTCACCTTAGCTTAGCAAACAAAGGGTCATTTAACTATAATGGTTAGTTGTGAACATTCTTCCTTTGCAGTAACGGCTACACTTTTGCTAACATTCGAGTTATAGAACGAGTTGAGTTATGGTTGGAGGTTAACCCTTAGGAGCGACCCTTAGGATTGACCCTTAGGATCGACCCTTAGGATTGACCCTTGACCCACTCCAACCTTTATGGTTGGAGGTTACCCTTATGGTTGGATTGACATGGATTGACCCTGGTGAGTTGTGGGAGGGTTCACCTCCACCGCAAGGTCAAGGACTGGCTGCTGGAGGCCGGCTTGCAGATCGACCTGGACGGCCGACAAACGCCGACGCCGGCAGCGCTGCCGTTTCTGGGGGGCGGTCGGGGGGGAGGCGGGGGGTCAAGGACTGGCTGCTGGAGGCCGGCTTGCAGATCGACCTGGACGGCCGACAAACGCCGACGCCGGCAGCGCTGCCGTTTCTGGTGGACGCTCGGAGGGAAGCCGTGGCACGCGCTGGGGAACCCTCATGGGTTGGAGTCGATGGATGTCGATGGTTCAATCAGGTGACAAATGCGGTCAGTAAAGGTTGGTTACTGATTGCTAATGGTCATTTCATCCCTGGAATGATGGTGAATCGATGGTTAACAGCAGCTGAGTAGCTAACCTTCAATGGTTTGTATGATTCGGAATCGTCACACTGTTTGGTTCCTGCCTGGCTACTAATGATCAACTGATCACTAGCGCTTGATCAGTGCTCAAATGATGGTCAGCAAATGGTTGGGTGTTGAATCAAACTGTTTGAAATGTTGCTGCGTTTATGAACAAAAGGCATTGATTTGTGAACCGTGTTTGGATGACAGACCAAAGATCAACTGAGCTTAATATCAACCACACTCCATGACTTCCTCAAGAACCATTCACAAGTGATACAAACATATACAAACATCTTTCTGTAGCTTGTGATATGATCAGGGTCAACATGTTAGCGATTTGACTCGCCTTGTTCAGGAGCATTTGAATGAAGCATAGATCGACAGGGCACCAAACACTCAGAAAATGCTGGCCAAGTGACTCCGGCAAGACTTGTGATCACCAGGCTCAGTTACCCAGTACCCCGTTCAGCAGCTGGAGGCAGCCAATGACTGGGTTGCTAAAAAAGGTTGGCTCTGCATCAAGCTACTGGTAGTGCTCCCCTATCCTTTGCCGCTCTTGATATCCGATCTACTCATGAGGCGCAAAGGATCCAACGGACCCAACAAGATTTCAATCCCTAGCATGTTCTTCTCCTTAGAAAAAAGGGGGGCGCTAATCAAATCATATTGAACCGCACCGAGTTGAAGTCTCAACAGATACCATACCGTCATACCAGAGATTCCCCAACATGCACTCCGGCAAACTAACCCGGACCTAGAAATTCCACAATTTATAGTCGTTTCACCTCTACAAAATGGCGATGTGAACCAGCTCCCAGGTCAGGCACTGCCAGAGGGTCATCTGCTGCCACCTCTGCGGGTCTCCACGGCGCTTGTGGTTCGAAGCCAGGTCAGCTGTGGCCGTTGTGAGTTGGAGGCCGAAGCCGAACGCCTGGGATACCTCAAAGCACACCTGGCCTTGAAGCCGTGGCTCGGCACATGCTGCGGCTGGGATCATCTTGGCTCGTCACTGGCCGTTCCTTCTCCCATCATAGATGAAACTGGTCTCAAAGTGATCAATTTGAAGGGAGAAGTCATGATTTCTATGGCCTTGAGGGATTTCTATGTATTTCTTTCACTGGTGTTTCAGGGTGGCTGCTTTCAGATTCAGGGATGGTGCGGACCTGACCCCGAAGAAGGCTGATGTGGGTTTGCCCATGATTCATGGTGTACCTTGCACATTGGTGGGTTTCTCCTTGTAAGAAAAGAAAAGTCATTTGCAATGTCAGGATCTTTGCTGCCCTTGGAATTGATGTGATTGGCCTTGAACTCTTTCACTTTGACTTTTCTTCTTTGCCAACGTCGTCAGAAACTTACACCAGGCCACTGGTTTGCGGAAGATCCAAACCACCCAAGTCAGTCTCTATCTACTGCTGATGGTTTCCGGTAGCATGCAATTGTTTTGTATATTTCGGACGCAGCCACAGCATGTGCCACAGCACGTGTTTTGGATGTGGTGTCGTGTCTCTGTGCCAAAAACTTCACTGCCAAGGTTTGTTGAAGATCAGGGCTATGGCAAGGTGGAGTTTGAGTCCGATCTCTCAGTGATCGTGCCCTATGATTGACATCTATAGTAGCAAAAAAAGATGACACTTTGCCCATGGAAAGGCTCTAGGCTTGAACTGAAAAGCTGTTCCTACACCACTGTGCGTACGGTGTTGAAAGTAATTCCTGCACCACGGTGTAGCCGGCACTGCTCTAGGCGACGGCCTGAGGAATGGCTGAAGTGTTGGGAACTGAGATTTGGGTGTGCCAAGAATGATATGGTGATCAGCACAAGTATCCTATTCTATTTCATTTTTTTGTTGCAGGTTACGAAGACTATGAAAGCGATCACTTTTGGTTGTGGCCCAGCTGCAAGGTTTGACTCACTCAGCTGCTGAGGAGCCAAAGCCTTTGGGGAGGGCCAGAGGTGGTTGAACCTTGCGACTGGGGGTCACTGTAGGTGTGCGGATCTTGTGGAAAGTCATGATCTATGAAAAGCAGACTAAATGTCAGCATACACTCAATCTACAGGAAACAGCGCAAGGGTTCAACAATTTTGCGTGAATTAATTTGTTCTACATAACCTCTACAAAACATGTTGTTGTTTTGAAGAAAAAATCTTAATGAGACAACATTTGGCAACCTAACAACATGGCAAACCCTTCCTCACGCACGCCGTGTTGGTCTGGACGAGGCCGTGTGAAAGGATCCAGCTGTTACGGCATCGCATGGATGGAGTGCCAGCACCGCAGATGAAGAGTCTGCAGGTGGATGTGCGTAGTGATGGCTGCGCACACAACTGGTCCGAGCCCGGAAACCCCGCAGAAGCAGATGCTCCTTGTGATGGCGAATGGTGATTGATGCATGTGGGTGTTAGTGATGGCGAATTCATGTCAATCATGGTAAGTGGTAGGGTTCTTGGAAAGCCATCAGGGATAGAGATATGGATCTGGTTGATTGAAGAATTCCTGCATGAGCCAATCCCTTCCCCCAAAGGATAATCCCCGCAGAGGTCCTGATTTAGTGAGCGAAGTATACATGACGGGGCCAGGGCCGTTGAGCTCGGAAGGCAGGGAATAATGATATAAAATGATGATCTTTCAATAACCTCATGAATGTTTATTGATGATAAATTATGCCTAGCTCTAATTCTAGTATTTCTAGCGTCTTATTTCTTCATTGTGCATCCCTGGTGGTACTGTAGTAAGATTCAGCCACAACAAGCACAGCTGGGAACCCATGGTGCTGACTGATTGTTTGCTTGAGCGACACTGGAATTTGACAACTCTTCCAAGTTTTCGATGATTTTAGAAAGACAACTGTATTTGTGGGATCAGATTTGAGGATTTGAGTGACTTAAGCATTCCTCAATGATGATATGATTAAGATCCCCTGAAAACCTTGAAATCCTTTGTCCACGGTTGTTTTGTTTTGTTGCTTGCCTCGCCAGATACGGCATAGCACCGCCTTAGCGGTCGCTGATCGCCTGTTGCCTGCTTTGCGAATCGCTGGCCTCATCGATTCTTGAAGTTGAGCATGGGGTCGGAAAAAGGAGATTAGATTTGAAGAGAGTTTGCATACCTATCCTGGATCATTTTGGTGATTTGTTAAAGCAGCATAGGAGTTCGCAGAGAGAGAGAGAGAGAGAGAGACCTCGATAAGTTAATCCAGGTTGACAAAATGTTTGTTTTTTTCTTATTTGCAGATTTGTTCCAAGGATTGCATGGTCCCCTTGGACGACGATTTTGGACGAGCAGAACGTCGCGCTATGTGGAAGGATCGTTTGATGGGCCTGTGATGAACCTGGCAGGGGAAGGGAACCACCAGGGACTAGTGGCATCAGGAAGTGTTTCTATATTAGTTGTTTGATGCCACTACAACCATTAATGTTTCTGTCTCACTAGTGTTTTAAACGCAAGTTGGCATTTTTGAATTGTGTGTCCCAGAAAGAAACAGTTTTCTTCCACCCAAAAAATCTCTGGTGCCTGCTTCCACTCACATTACTGCGCACGATGGCATGGATGGGGCAAGAGATTCCTGCCATTGAGTCGGCGCTGGTTGCTGTTTGTTATACAGGTGTCAGATTTGGGCCGAGGGGCATCACCGAGTTTGCCTCATCGAAAATCCATAAGCATCCAGAAGCCCATTTTCGTCGTTTCCTCTTGGTCCACATGATTGGACCTGTGATGGACGAACAACGATCATCAGCATTGCGCAGCTCGAAATCGTCATCTTCAGTGTTCAGCAATCGCTTCCGCAGCCTTTGAAGCAGTGTGCTGGCTTGAAGATGAAACATATTCCGCTAGATCCCATACTCTCCAGCAGACACCAAGGCGCAATATACAAAGCAGGCAGCTGAATCACATGCAGTCTAGACACATCCGATGGCTGGAAATGGCATTTTTGCATTTTAAATCATGTGGGAAAGTGATGGAAGACATACCTACTCCTATCATGACCACGCATTGAGACCCTTTTTTCGGCTGGAAACAGCAGCAGGTCTCACCCACTCAAATCCTGGACAGCCACTTGAGTGTTGAAAACCCCATCAAGTGGCCAGAGAGTGGCCAGACCCCAGCTTGAGTGCAGGTTCATCAGACAGGCCTGTTGCAATGTAATAGGCTACAGAAACCCTTCAGAACTTGGAACTTGTTGTGTTCCTTGCCCCAGGTCGCCAGTTTTGAAGTAGGCCATGTTTTCACTTCCTGGGACCTCCAACATCTGGCAGCCAGCCATGGCCTTCGCTTGCCGGTGGCCGAGAAGCAGGTCGCGGGGATGGATTCTGCAGCGTGCCCAGAGATACAGCAGTACCTCGGCCTTCAGCGCATCGGTTGGGAGTTTTGACTGAAGATTTTGATCATATTATATTTATATATATATATATGATTTTATATATAGATTTATTAATTTATTTATTTACATGTATTTATTCATATTTATTTATTTATATTTACTTTCATTCATATATGATAGAAAATGATTGAAATAGATGCAATACCTAGTTCTGGGAGATTGCTTGATAGTGATTACAATCTTTTATAGAATCTTCGGTACCTTTGAGATGTCTTGATTGCGGTTCGCTTACTTTTTCCGATGGTGAATGCAGTGGTTGTATCGCGGACACATGTTGGAAAATTTTGGCAGCAGACCTTTTTACTTTTTGAGACTGATTGGAGTAACCAGCCACGTTTCCACATGCAATGGTATCGAGCTGGAAGATCCAGCTGTGATGCTGGAGACTTGGTGAACCCAACCCTTCAGCAAAGACGCAGTGGTTCCTGTTTGGCGAGTAAATATGTTCTCCTGATCTGGTTTTTGAATTGCATTGTCAAGTTCACAGGATCTTCTACGTAGTCTCTTCGTTTTTCCAATTTCATGGTGGTTTCTATGTTGCCATGCAGATTTCCAGTCACTACGAGGCGGGTTGTTTTCTTCAAATCGGTTGACTTCTTGTGCGGAAACCTGGACCAGTGTTGTGTTTGCTGAATCGAATTAATTACATCATACTGAGTCAGTCATAGTGGTGAATTTCACAATCATATTGGACCGACGGTCTGTTTCAAGAGTTGCCAATGCCTAAACTACATCAATGTCACGAACATAGAGATACCATCGAGTGATGGCAACTTGTGACCAACGCACAACCTGGCAGTTGTTTCGACTGCTTCCAGGTAGTGTAAGCATTTCGTCCAGCAGATTGGAGAAGTTCATGAAAGCTGAAATTGATTACTTCGCACAGAAGTCTCCGCAGCCTGTTGGGAAGCCTGGGCAGATGCGCGCGGTTGTGGGTCAAAATCGACCATCCAAACAAGGGGTCCGTGAACATCCCAACAAGCACTAGATTGGGTGCAGGATATTGACTCACATCCGCAGGCAACTATGATACGCGTAATTGCCTGCATCTCTACTTGTGATGTCTCAACGTGACATTAATACAATGCGTACATGCATGCGTGCATCCTGTACATAATATGTGCATTCAGACTCATTTGGGCGTTCAAAGAACGAATGCTTTTCTACACTTGTGTGTGAGTTCATATCATGCCCTTACACTATAGATTGTAGTGGCATGTCGCAACATCATTGTAGTCCTATAGCTATTTCGAGCTGTACAAATTTGATCTAATCAGTGTAGATGCAAACAATTGCAAACATATAGTGCAAGCCATCCCCATGGTTGCTCCTTGGTGTAACCTTGGCACAGCCAGCATTTTCATGAGCCGCCTTATGCCTTGGTGTTTTGAAACATGTTGCCCCATGGTTGGTTGCTTAGAAGTACTGATAAGTTGTTTTGAGGATATTTTATAGGTTGTATTGTAGGCTATATTTCAGGTTGTATTTTAGATGATTTTAGGCTATTTCAGGGCTTATAACCACCGACCACTTCTGTTACTAGCGGATTGTGTGGAACTTCTACGGCTTGAAAAACGATGGGCGAAGCCGACAAGGCACCGAATCTGAGGCGAATCCGGGACCATTTTTGGGACCACCACTGGGAGCATGGCCGCCTGCCTTGGAGTCACCGACAGGTCGGTCCCGGCCCCGATCCCCGAGGTCAGATTGGATCAGATCATCAAGGCTTCGACTCCTGAAGAGGTGGTGTCTCGCCTGGGCTGTGGAGAGCTGAGCAGGTTGCTATCTATGACCGGTTGGTGCGGGCCTTTGAATGGAGGCGGCTGGTTCTCAAAACCGTTGGAATCCCCCAAAAACCGTTGGTTTATGATCATAAACGCTTAAACATGGATGATTTGGGGGTGGCCCTAGATTAAAAAGCCACCATATACCTTCAATGTTTGCTATTTTTGTTGGTGTTTTGCTAACAAATGCGGGCGAAGGTGTTCACGTGCAACAGGCAAGAGAAAATCAATCACTGGATTGGGGGGAGGGGTTGGCAGGCATGAATACATTGCAAAAAACTACCAGACATGTCAAAAGTTCTTAAAATAACAATGTAAAGCCAACACAACTATAAGCATATCAGCACTCAGTGATGAGAGGGCACAACAATTATAACTCTGAGTGGAACGTGTCTCTCATAGATGAATTTGCAAGGAAATGAAACGGACAAAAGGAGGCTTTAAGTTCTAGAGCGGAGCTCTGGCGGAATCGAGCACCACAAGTTTGTGATCAAACCATTAGGCCAGGTCTTCTGTGTTGGCATTTGTTTGTGGGAAATTCTCTTCATAAATGCATACCATACGGTATCGTAACGTACCAGTACCCCTACCAGTACATTTCATTTCATACATTAGGGAGTGTAATGCTCTAGGATAGAAGTCCTTATTTGCCCACTTTTCTTCTTACATTTTGCATTTTTTCTTCACTATTCGACATATTTTGACATTGCAGCCGTGTCAAGGCCAGTTTGATCCACGACAAGCTCCCGGGGCATTTTGCCACGCGCATCAAGCACCTTGGCTGATCCCTGGGTGCACCGAAGTGTTCTCCAGGGCATAGTGATGAGCCAAGCAGACCAGGGGAATCTGTGACCATGGCAGCTTCTCTTGGCATCACTGCCGTTAGTAAACATGAAGCAACATTGATCAACATGAGAGTAATGATCACTGCCAACATTTCCGACTACTGCATCCTAGGTTTGGAAGTGGAACATTCTCAAAACTGCAAAACTCATTGTTACAGGCAACATATCTAGCTCCCTGTTGTTGGAATGCTCAACAGACTCGCTGTGTCCAAAGCAACTGCGCCATGAGTTTGGGACTTCATGTATCGTTACCGAGTGGACGCTGCGAACCTGTCTCTGTCTCCGGCACGGTTGGGGACCTGAAAAAGGCAGTGCAAGAGACTCTGGGCCGAAACTTTTTGAGGCTTACTGCACCTGACGGATGCCTCTTGGACGATCTTACGGAATCTCTGGAAGTGGCTGGGCTGACAGATGGAGACACCGTTGCCGTCATTGCACAGCAGCCAATGATAGCTGCAACAGACGAAGCCTTCGCATTGTGGTGCGGAGCCGGTGACCGCATTGTCACATGGGGGTACTCGGGTGCTGGTGGTGACAGCTCCGCGGTACAAGATCAGCTGAGGAATGTTCAGCAGATTTGTGCTGCAGAGCAAGCTTTTGCTGCAATCTTGGCTGACCGAAGTGTTGTGACATGGGGGGGTCAAGAAAATGGCGGTGACAGCCGTGAAGTCCAGGATCAGTTGATAAATGTTCAACAGATTCATGCTGGAGACTTCGCCTTTGCTGCGATCTTGGCCGATGGAAGTGTTGTGACATGGGGCAACCCATTTTGTGGCGGTGACAGCTCCGCGATACAAGATCAGCTGAGGAATGTTCGGCAGATTTGTGCTGCAGAGCAAGCTTTTGCTGCAGTCTTGGCTGACGGAAGTGTTGTGACATGGGGACACCCACACTCAGGGGGCGACAACAGCACAGTGCGGGATCAGTTGAGGAATGTACAGCAGATCAATGCCACAAAAGGTGCTTTTGCTGCAATCTTGGCTGACGGAAGTGTTGTGACATGGGGCAGTCGAGACATTGGCGGTGATAGCTCTGAAGTCCAGGATCAGTTGAGGAATGTTCAGCAGATACATTCCACCGACTTCGCCTTTGCTGCGATCTTGGCCGATGGAAGTGTTGTGACATGGGGCAATCCTGTTGGTGGGGACAGCTCTGAAGTACAGGATCGGCTGAAGAATGTTGAGCAGATTTGTGCTGCAAAGCTAGCTTTTGCTGCCATCTTGTCTGACGGAAGTGTTGTGACATGGGGCAGTCCTGCTTGTGGCGGTGACAGTTCTGCAGTCCAAGATCAGCTGAGGAATGTTCGGACTATTCATGCCACACACAGTTCTTTTGCTGCAATCTTGGCTGACGGAAGTGTTGTGACATGGGGCAGTCGAGAGAATGGCGCTGACAGCTCTGAAGTCCAGGATCAGTTGAGGAACGTTCAGCAGATATCTGCCACGGGCTGGGCTTTTGCGGCAATTTTGGCTGACGGAAGAGTTGTGACCTGGGGGGATTCAGCGTACGGTGGTGACAGCTCCAGAGTCCAGAATGAGTTTCAGTGTATCTAGGTGTTTTGCGAGTAAAAAATGCCGTTCAAGCTGACATCCAAACACGATATTGTTTCACGGCCACGTGGGTGTTCCAAAACCGATGTAGTTTTAACTCTTTTTGACAGTATTTCTTTGAAATACACTATTATCCTTTGGTTGTTTTTCAAAAAGTTGGGATGGCTGGTTGGTTAAGTCATATTAATATGTGTTCATATTTTTTCAGAAGAGTTGAAGCAACCAACTAGGTCAGTTATGCCAAGTAAAGGCAAGCAGATGTGCTCAGCATGAGCAGCGAGGCACTAACAACAACTCACCACAAAAGCCCCTCGTCCCCAATCATCCTTGCTGTCCCAAAAAGGGCGGCTGGAACTGCCCAGCTCAATTCTGCCTGGTTCTGCAGAACAGTCTCGGAAATTGCAAGCCATGCTTACAACCAAAGTGTATTAGTTCTAAATGACCGTCAGTTAGTTCTGATTACAGCCATGAGTTACGACCATCAGTTGTAAAGTTCTCTCATTAGTGATGATAGCTAGAGGTGGGTTTCCGGAAGGTCTACCGATCAGAAAGTCAAAGTGTCAATGATGGTAACCAAGGTGGTGAAGGTGCTTACAGCTACTGGTTATAGCACATGGTAGCCTCAAAACGGCAGGGGCCCCTGGATTCAGGAATAGGGCCGTCCGTAAATGAACTGATGGATCTTTGATGCGATGTTTCCTTCCCCCTCCAGCAGTTACCTTGATATTCATTTCATAGGCTTTCAGACAGTAGGGCTTGCCTTGGGAATATCGACTTCTCATTGCTGCAATTATGGACTCATATCGTAAGGACACGGCAAACAATAGAAGATAGTCATCTACAGTAGTTAGCCATAAAGTGATAGTTGCAATGGCCAGCAAAGAACCTATAAGTTTACAATCACCTATTCTAAACTAGATGGTGATAAGACCGCCAGCAAAGAACCTATAGTTGTAACCTGGTAACATCACGAATGTGGAGCTATCAGTTGGCCTCTACGGTACGAGGTATACCTAGTGATATCCCATCATCAGTGATTCATGTATATATTTATAACATATTTATATAAAGCAGTTTAAAACATAATATATATATATATATATAAAGATATACATATCCTTGTGATTTTGTGATATGGTCAGCCATCAGCAGAATGATGAATTTGTTTTTGGTGTAGATTGATATTAATCATCACGATTTGATGTTTTTTTTTATATCACTAGTTGACTTTGTGTTTGTTAGTTTGGACCCATATTGCATACATCCCGTACAATGTAGTTTAAGACACGGTATACTATGCTGCCCTTATTTCACATTAAGTAGCCATGTGTAAACATCATGAAGCAGCCTATTATCCGGCTTATCAGCCATGAAAGAAGCAACAACTGACCATCACCAATGAATCTTGGGATATACTCTTGACCATTTAGTCATCAAGTAGTTTATAACCGTCGGACAGATTTGCCTGGCAATGGAACAATCAACCATTCATCGCGTGTTTCCCGAAGTCTCTTTAACAAATCGCGTGATTCTTCATTTCCATGCGGGTGTTTCTCAAGCCATTGGGTTACCCCAAAGTTATGCTTGGTTTATTACTATCAATGGCCAATGAAGGATAATTTGGGGGGTCTTCTATTTTAAGAAACCACCATGGCAGGTATACCAGAAGGTGACCAGCCATACCAGAAAGTGATATCAAATGAATCAAATGCTATACTGATAAACCTTGGTGCTATACCATACTGACACGCTATACCAAAAGGTGACCAGCTTGTCAACCAGCTGAATTTCACCTGCTTCCATCAGACCTGGCTTTCCGTTCCGTTTCGTTTCCCGAGGCATTTGGAAGCTTTACCTCGGTGGCAGGATCAGCCAGAGATCCAGGATGTGCCTGGTCTATGTCCAGTCATTGTGTGAGTAATTTGTGTCAGGTTTTTTTCATCTAAAGGTACAGCTCAATATGTAGAAAAAGCATGAAAAAGCTGGTAGTATAGCTACACATGAGGGTCTGGGGGGTTCTTAAAATAGGGAACCCCAAAAAAATTCAGGTTTATTGCCTGATATTGGATGAGTTGGGGGTACCCCTATTTTGAGAAATACCATGTAAAATATAAGTAGATATGTAGAAAAAGCTTGTAAGATGAATTGAATAGCAATCTATATCCAGGTAATATGTGCACCTGTTTTTTGCTTAATTATAGATATTTTGGCAAACTCATACATCTATTTGTGAAATAATGTACGGATGGTTGATAGATACGATGCAAATCGGGTTTGGTATATTTCTGTTTGCCAACAAGAAGAGTAGCAATTGGATGGTCTTGGCATTTTCTCATAATTCATGACATTAAATCTGGCATCCTACCTGGCATTTTGATTGGCAATCCCACTGGCAGACTAGCTAGCCTCTAGCACTCTAGCATTGATATTCTACCTGACAGCCTATTCTTTCTGGCATTCAATTTGACACCAAACGAATCTTTCTGAGACGAATTGTGCGACATTCGATTCGCCTGGCCTGCTGAAGCGTTCCGGTCAGTGCCCACCAGTACTGAGTTTTTTCGTCGAGTTGTGTGCCCACCAGTCGACTGCCAGTTCGGGAGGAGGAGGGCCAGTTCGGGAGAAGGAGACAATTTCCAAGAGGGACCTACACTGCTACACATTTGGCAACCATCATTGACTCCAAACATTGCTAGCCATGACTAGGACTAAGCATCGTCCAAACACGTTGGATTAACCAGCGTCCACCACATCATGACTTTTACTTGTACTCTTGCCTAGTACTTACCGTTATCAACCATCAATGAGGCATTACAATTAAGCACCGATATGATTGTCATTAAACATCGTCATCGCAGTATCATCATCAACCGTTCTTCATCATCATGAAGCATTAGTCAACCCTCGGTCAACCATCACCATTTTTTAAGCCCATGATTAACCCGCGACTTAACAATTGCCAACCATTCTCAACAATCATTTCTTTAACATTCATCAACAATGAAGCATCATGTTAGTTCAATCACTGTTTAATTGTTGAACCATAGTCATTTGTTAGTCAACCATTAGAAGGTAGTTGGTGTCAACAATTAGAATTTGTTAGTCAAGAATGTTGGTCAACCAGGTTGTTAGTCAACCATTTACCCGACAAATTTGTTAGTCAACCATTACTGCTACTAACAATTAGAATTTGTTAGTCAACCAATTTAGCAGTTCATGAAGCAGTCGGCAGTTGGGTCTCCAACAACAATGGCCTTCAGCTCGCATTCGTCAGGTCCACAAGATCCTGTCGCATTCTTTCCGTGCCTTGGCCAATGGCAGGGTGGCCCCGGTTCAAGCTCTGGTTGAAGCTTGGTGGGGATGACGTAGCTGGTCAGATCCAAATATGCAAACGGGTAGCACCTGACTATCTCCTTCCCCCGGTTTTCTAGAAAACTGTCAGAATGATGGGATGGTGAGCATGGGGCCGGCTCATTTACCATCCTAAGAATGGGAATGTAGGTGAATGCTCACTACATATGCCTGGCTTTGGACCCACATACTTTGCCAGCCAAGTATCGCGGTAGCTGAGATTGACTAGCGGGTTGCTTATGGAAGTGAAACAGCAGGTACTATAAGCAGATATAAGTAGTATTTAGTAGCTGACAGTGGAACAAGTTGACTTGTGGAATCGTTCAGCATACTTCATGGTATGGTTCAAATCCGCATACCACCTCAACCAAGCAGTTTCAGGTGGTTCCAGATTGCTTGTTTGTGCCAGTGGCCCCTTTGGGGTGGCCGTCCTATGGATGACAAAAAACGGCAAGTCCGCTGGGACACCAGCTTGCGTTTTGCTGGGGTGAGTTGCCATAGTGCTTCCAGGTAGCTAAGCAAAGGAAGCTACAATAACTTGATGAATAATCATCACTTTTGGACGAAAGGTCTGAGTGTTTCCCGAAGCACCATGTTGTTTGCGGGGTTGCTGGTTGATGACGGCAACGCCGGCTCTCAGGAGGCTTGAGACTGCTGGAACGAGGCCATAACCTGAAAGAGGTCACCGAAGTCATCGCAGATTTGCGTCGAAGGCACAAAAAGGCGCAGCCATGCTGCCGCGGAGCTGCTATACCCATGGCTGCTGTTGGTTTTAATATACCTAACAGGGTTTAGTAGTCGTAGTAGTACTAAATAACTATACAACAGTTTAGTATACCCATAGCTACTACTCTAGTTTGGAGGGTTCAGTTTAGGAGGGTTGAAACTGAATGCACCGCAGAACACTGCATTTGTTGCCGTCCATTTGTTATTTTCGATCGGTTGGTTAACTCGTGCTTTTACGAGGGCGTAAGGTAACTGTATGACTCTAACTCACCTGGTCAAGAATAATGCTGGTTAATAATGATCGACTAAATCAGACAATTAATTAGCAAACATTGAAGCGATAAATGGTTCGATGAGCAGGTAGAAATAGTCATCATCAGCCAGCAGACTAGGCCATCATCAGCCAGCATAGTTGGCCATCATCAACCATCATCAACTAAAGCTTGGCAACTGTAAGGACAGCTGAGTTTGGACATTCTTGGCCGAGCAATCACTATAACTTAGTAGTCAATTACATACATCCGTATGAAACACATCTCTACATTTGGGTGTTTCTCAAGTCATAGGGGACCCCGCAGTTATCATCCAGCCTATTTGCCATGTATATACAACAAAAAACTTCACCATTTTGGGGTACTGTACCCCTATCCTAAGAAACCACCGGAAAAGCCGGTTCATTGCAGGACCTCCCAGCACCGGCGCCGGTCAGGTGGTGCCTCTCCTGGGGGACGCCATTGCGCAGCTCAGACACGATGATCTCATCGACGAGAGCTTCGCGAATCGATGGCTGGATACATTTCTGTCCCTTGGCCGCCGCACCAGCCGCCTGGGCGTCAGCGAGGTCGACTGACCATCTCTTTGGATGGAAGATGGATGGAAGATTCACCAATTTCTGTGTGTCATGATGCACATTTGAGACACATGCAAACAATAGATGATTTTGATTGAGAAATATATGATATGTTTGATTTGAGGTATCTGACAAAATCTACTCTTGGCCGAGATATGCTTTCTGTTTCTAGCCAAGCCATCAGGACTCCAAATATTTGGTGGTTACTGAAGGCCCCGCGAGTGCTAAATTGATTTGGCAATGGGAAGCACGATAGAGCAGTGCAATGGTCATTGTTCTTGTTTGATAGTGATTAATAGCAAGTTGAGGATGACCAACAATGAACAATCCATGCGTATGAGTGTGATGCAGCAGACAGGCTCTGACTTGCAAATCCAACAATTTGGTATCGGATTGGACAATTTTAGTAGCAACCGCAGGGTGCAAGTCCTTTGCCAGTAGACATGCACCTACTTAATCAGTTTGCTACCAGCTCAAAGAAGTAAGGGTCAAGTGTTTTCCTTGTTTTGCATAATTTTCTCAGTGTTCCAACATGACAAGAAAGCGAAGATCCAGAGAGTATGCTTGCGTAACCATTCAAATTATCCATTGATACGAACTATTCTGAACCATTGATACATGAATACTGAATGAGAATGTGCAATCTACCTTTGTCAATGTGAAAACCATGATTTACCAATTATTAGCAGATTGTTAGCCATCATGAGCCACTTCAAAGCATGATTTGAGCACGACATTCCAGCCATTGATAGACGGCAGCCATGGCTAGACGCTATCACAACCATTGCAGGTGGGTCGGGGTCACGCCCTTCGAGGTTGGCGCGGATCAGCACCGAGATGCTGACGCTGCACTTTCTGGAGATGCAGGTGGGCTGCAATCATGGACGACAACCTTAGATGAGATGACAACCTGTCAAGCTCCAATCATAAGCTCCAATCATAGATGACTAGTTAAGCTGGTTGAGCAATCATGGATGACAAGCTAGAAACAAACTCAAAAGTGCGTTTCTATGGTCAGTTTTGCTATTGTGTCCCATGGCAATGGCTATGCAATCAAAAATGTATACCTGTCAAACATGTACTATCAGACGGTGGTTAGCTTCTTCGAAAATCGATGGATTATCATGCATTACTCTTTAAAGATGACTCCAGGACTCATAGATGATGGTTAGTTTCTACGGTTGGCCATTGTCATAGCTGGGAAGCTGATTATGCTCATCAGCGGGCCGATCACAGCTGACAAGCTTCAGCGAACTAACAATCATGATCTTGCTGGTGAATGGTTGCATGGCCAATGGTGAATGGTTGTATGGCCAACTACCATTGATTTAGCTTGGATGATAGTTGAGAATGGTTTGTAGCTCTCAACGGTCATCGCTGATAGTTGATGAGCAGGTGCTGAGAAAGAGAACAGTGGTGAATGCATGCTACCAAATATCATCGATGAACGCAGGAGAAGCAACAGTACTGGTTGATATGGCTGGATATACATCATCATGTCATACATCATGTTATATCATATCACATGATACTAAATCACGTCATATCGTATCATGTCGTAGTATCACAACACGTGATATGATATCACATGGTATCAAGTCACATCATATCACAACATATCATCTCATATCAGGTCACATGATATTTTACATCACATACTAACATCATACTACATTGTATCACATCACATCATGACAAATCATATCATATCATATGATCATATCATGTTTCATCATATCATAACATATCACATTACACCACAACATGTCATATCATAAACATTACTGTACATCATATAATATAGCATCATATCATACCATATCATATAACATCAAATCAGATAACATCAGATCATCTTATGCAAGCATCATAACTTACTAGTTGTAAACTACAAAAATGGTGGATGGTTTCAGCTGGCTTTTGTGATCCCCAGCAGTGCAGGAGTTCTTTCCAAACCATCAACCAGTCAGTCAACCAATCCGCCCACCAGCCTCCCAACTAACCTACAGACTAAGCAAGCAGACAAGCAAGAAAGCAACTAACGAGTAATGCCATGGTCAATGCCACATTTTCTTACTGGATCACGTTATGATCACCAGCATCGCAATTGCAGCACCCCCAACGGTGACGCCAGGAATGTTACTTGGAACACCGTGGTGGCGACACCTCGGTCTGCACTGGAATCGTGGATCGAAAATGCGATCCCGTGGCCATCTGTCAAAAGGCGGTGGACAACGTGAAAGGCCGGGCATGGGACAGGAACGGTTGGGCGGTAAACCTATGGATGTTTCGGCTGATTCAAATCCCATGGATCAGCAACAGTAAAGGTAGCACCAACATTGTGATGTACTTTGGTTTGATGTGCCAACCAAGGACAGTGGTGAGTTTGAACGATCGCGAAACATCCATGCTTCTTTGACCAATATAAAGCAACTAGGAGGAATCAAATGACTCTGGATTCGACTTAATTAATCAGCAACTGGAAATTCAAAAATTGCTGGGCCATTGAAGTGGGTAAATGGCTTTCAGGCCAATTGGGGGTCACTATCAGCTGCGTCTATTTGGCATGTAGGACGCATTTTGTATGGTAGGTCCACTTGTTTTGACAGAAGCCATGTTTTGACAGAGGTTGGGACAATTTGCCAGCTATGTTGTTCATTCAACATGTTCGGAATGATGGAAGTGTATTCATGACTTTAATTTATTTTTGAAGTAGCTTGTGTTTCACTTCTGAAGGGAGTGAACAGTACAACCAGACCCCATGACACCTATGGGAAGGGTACATTTCATAATCATGATTGGTAGGAACGTTATGCAACGGACCAATTATTGTGATATATTAGAGAGCAGTCCCTTTAACTCGTCTCCTTGTTGTGCCTGCATTATTGCCTTTGTTGTTGTGTAAGCCGTGTTCTTTGAAATGTTACTACCTTATCGCAAAATGTTTGCACAGGTCTCCGGTGCGAGGATGATTTGGGCGAATATGGCACCTTGGCCGCCAAACACACTTTAAATATCAGGGTGGTAAGCCTAGCCAGCCGAGCCTGATTGGAAGCCTATACAGTTTTGGTTCGGTGGATCATGGATGGGAAGGTCTGGAGGAAACGCCTTTTTTCCGACCAGCAATGTTTGAAAACCATGGTATGGGACCCCCAAACACCACTCGCAATGGGGTACCAAGACCTGACCCCAAGGCACAAGGGCTTCCCCAACTCTTGAGTGGCTCACAGTGGACACTCCCAAAGTCAACCTGACAACCTCTTGATATTTGTGATGATCAGAACTATGGTAATTAATGGTACTTAACGAGTAACTAATCAAACATCAATGGGTTTGCTCAGAGAAATCCGCTCCCACTCAACTTTGGCTTCCTTGTCTTCCAAAGTTTGGTGGCTTCCTTGTTTTCCAAAGGCATGTTGACAATTTTGCCCATGCTTTGGTGCTGTTCACTTGTGTTTTGACCAACAAGGGTTGATAAGAAATGCACTTTATCTTCTGATACCTTCTGTCAGGGGATATCTTTTTGTATATCTCATGCCTCATTGCCAGTTCGAATGCAAGCAGATAGTGGGATGCCCCCCTGGTTGCTCACTCGCTGACTGCTGCCTCAGATGCCGAGGTGAGGTAGACTTTATCGTAGAAGACTATCCGTGCACGGCATCTCAAGGCTTCTTGGACTAAGGCGTTAGCTGTTTGCTTTGGCCCGAGTCATCATGTCTCCAAACAGATATCACGGATGTTTTTGCATAAGATGCTTCAGGTGGTTCCTCAACATGGTTTTCTCACGCTCCAGCTAGGAACTGCCATGGTGCTTCACAATTCAGGAGATCAACCTCTTGGATTGTATCAACGGTTTTGTTTGCTGTTGGCTCCTGCTGGTCACTGCTAGTCTATCTCCATAAATAGCATCACTGTTTTTGCAGGTGAGACTTGCTGAAACCATCATGTCTTCACTTCTGAGGTTGCTCACGAATGATGTTGGAGCATCTCTTGAACCACTCATCAGAATCCAAGGGAACCAATCGCCACAAATGGTTGAGGTAGGGTCGCCCTGGCCCAGGCAAGATCGAGTTTTCCTTTTTGCCTCGCAACTTGTCTCCACAATGTGCCGCCTGCTTTGTTTCTGGGCTGATCATTCCCTGAAGTTATCCAATTATTGACTATTGACCGTTAACCATCACAAACCATTTATATATATCGACCACTAGTAACCATGATTCATGATGATGAATCATCATGAAGGAATGATGCTACAGTGCTGGCTGATTGCAGAACAGAGCTGATTGCAGAGCCCAGCGCTGATGGCAGGTATACAGCTAGATTTGGATCGAGATCTGAGAATTATCACCAATTATGGAAAGGGTCGTGTTCCTAGGGATTGTTATATTGACCTTCAACCAGCTAGTGCTCCCAGGGATTGTCATATTGACCTTCAACCGCATGACTTGCATGTAAGTTTCCAAGGCCACTTAACAGTGTGAACTGGAAAGTTCATCTACCATTGAGACGGACCAGCACAAAGAATCATTGTGGGGTGCCTCTCAGTGCTGGAGCTTTGGACAGGACCTACGGATACCTACGGGTTTATCAAGACTATGCAAAACAATAGCAATGATGCATATGAATATCCATGTCCAATGCAACAATGTTGTATTGCGTTGTCGAAGGAAGTTTAGAAGTCTAACTTCCGACAATATGGACAACTCAGCTAGGGTAGATCGCCTATGCAGATGTGAGAAAGAAGAGACGTGAGAAAGATGAGAGTGCGAGTGCGCCAAAATGTTAGGAAAGTCGCGAAATGCTGTGTTTTGCAAGGTTTTGTGCATCATGAGGGGCCAGAAGGGTACCTCGCTAAAGCGGCGGGTGCGGACCACTGTGGCGGAAGGTGTGTGTGCAAAAATCGTTGAAAAACCTAGGCGCGAAGCGCATTTGGAAGTCAAAATCGTAAAAACATTGCATGCTCGGAGCACTTTTAGAGGATTCCACGTTCAAAATCGTTAAAAAACCTAGGCGCCGAGCACATTTGGAAGTCAAAATCGTAAAAACATGTCAGGTTCGGAGCACTTTTGGGAGATGCAACTTCCAAAATCGTTAAAAAACCTAGGCGCGAAGCGCATTTGGAAGTCAAAATCGTAAAAACATTGCATGCTCGGAGCACTTTTAGAGGATTCCACGTTCAAAATCGTTAAAAAACTTAGGCGCCGAGCACATTTGGAAGTCAAAATCGTAAAAACATTACATGCTCGGAGCACTGTTGATGACTCATGATTCTCAAAACTGGCACGCTGCCTGCGCGCGAAGCAAATTTTTAAGATAAAATCTTGTACC
>VSDK01013682.1:811613-822134 GCA_009767595.1 Symbiodinium kawagutii
AGGGATAGATAGATGGATAGATAGATAGATAGATAGATGGATAGATAGATAGATAGATAGATAGATAGAATAGATAGATGGAATAGACAGACAATTGGATAGCCAGATTCAGATGGCTAGATGGGTCGATAGATAGACAGATAGGTAGACGAAACGAGAGTCAGATAGATAAGTAGATAGATAGTCAGGTAGAAAGACAGAAAGATAGACAGATGGACACATAGATGATCAGACAAATAATTCGGTAGATAGATAGACAGATAGATAGATAGATAGGCAGATAGATAAATAGATAGATGGACAGGTAGATAGATAGATACATAGGCAGAAAGATGACGAGATAGATAGTAAGGTAGATAGAAAGACAAGTACATAGGCAGATAGATAAACGAATAAAACATCAGATAGATAGATAGATAGACAGTCAGACAGACAGAAAGAAAACTGATCCACTGATAGAAAGATAGCTAGACAGATAGGCTGCCAGTCAAGTGGCCAGATCGATGCTCACCCTGGTAGGAAGTCAGGCCCAAGTGATGTTCAGTTCTCGGATCCCTCGGACAATCAATCGTCGCAACCACAACTGCACATTCCTATAGTGCTCCTATCCTGGAAACTTCCGCCGCCGCCTTGTGCGGTACTACTGGTATTATACCATATCATGTATATATTCTAAACTAACCTTGTGGTATGACAGAGAAACAATTCGTTGTCAGATTTATTCCAAGCTCTTCATTGAACCAAGGATACTTGCTGCTCTTGACCGAAGAGCTGCTGAAGAACAGCGCATATGCCACCTTGTTGAACCGTGGGGACGATGAACGTGGCTTGGAACACTTTCCAGTGACTGGGCGACGCTACGAGTTGAGCTAACGTGCATAGAACTTGGGGCACTCACATGGTGTGGTTTCCAGCTCAAAATGATTAATTCGGTGCTTTTCCAGGGTTGCTATGTTCCAGACAAAGCCAGGCTTGTGTTGCAAAGGGAAATTGGATTTTTTATAGTTTTCCCAATTGTTTTTTGAAGAACCTTTTCATTCCAACTGTGAATCGGGCACGAACACCACTAGTGACGGACCAGCATTCACCAATCCCAAGAGCTGCAGTTGATTTCAGGTGACCATCACCGTTGGCTCCAACAATCAGCAGGTGCGGCCACAAATGCCCCGCCCTGGGTGGAAGCAACAAGGCTATAGCTGGCCTCTTCCGCATCTTCTTGGTGAGCATATTTTCTAGCGATAGAACGACCATTCCAAAGAATCACATCCTGGTAATGACCAGTGCAATTTCACGAGCTTTTGGGCTTTTGGTTTGATGGACATGGGGTATGCGTATGTGCGAAAGAACGACTTGGTTGTTTTGCAATTTTTCAATGCCAATGTTTTGACCTGGCCTCAATGATTCTCATGATCAGCAAGACCTCAAGTTTGAGAGGACGCAAAGCCGGTGGCTACACAAGGCATTTTTGAATGTGGAACTTTCAGTGCGGGTCTTTGAGCTTCAATTGGCTTCCAGCATTTTATTTGTAGGATTGAGTATTGGGAAAGTCAGGAGACAATGGCCATTTGCAGGAACTACAGCTGTGTTTATTGTTGTTTCGAAGTTGCAGAGCAAAATAGTTGTACCATTCAAAACTGAGATTGGTTCGCTGAAAACCACACAAGGCCATCAGCAACAACAACATCAATGTCAAAATGGGCAAGAAGAAAAGATATATGGTAGTTTCTCAAACTCGGGGTACCCTCAGATCATCCTGCATATGAACAATTTATGTATGATTAAAAATTAAAAAACACATAACTTGGGGGTTCCCTATGGCTAAAGAAACCCTCACATGATGATACAATGGGTAACTCTCACGTAACTTCGGGTGGCAGTTGGAAGTGCCATGTTTGTTTTTCCTTCGAGCCTGCTGCAATTTTTGTGCTGGCAGGTGGTGATCAAAATTTCCGATCGAAGCTTGGACTGCAGCATCCCCCATTCCGATACTTAGTTCCAGCATGTTGGATTCAGAGAGTATGAATCCATCCAGTTGATTCACCAAGACTTAGTGCAATGTAGTTGATTCAGAAATATTGACATAGAATCACGCTCATATCCAGCTTTGGTATTAATCTCCCTTCCATTTCTTGGACTTTGTTGATGTCATCAGTGGATCATCCAGTAGGTAAAGGCCAGACGATGCATAGGTGATCATTGGTTGCTATGCATCACTTGCATTTCTGGTTTGACCTGGCCTGGTAGATGGAAACAGTACCAGGTTCACTCCCTGACCTGCTAAAACATACCAGAGAAAACTAACGCAGATATGGGGTCCTTGTTATCTTTTCAGCACAGCTACCTGCTGGGTGGTGCTGAACTAGGCCAAAGGATGGTCAGTTCGATTCTTATGTTAGCAGTAATGAATGACCATGAATGCGGGTTTAGAAGATCTTCCAGGGATATTTTGGGGATATTAGAGAGGAGACAGCGGAGACAGCCCATTTTCCTCGTGTTTGCCACTACCTGCTGTTGAACCGACAAGCTTTTGGGATTTTCTTCCTGAAATGATCATTGGGGTTGTAGTCACATGCTCAGCATGGGCGTCGGCCCTTCTAAATACCAGCTTTGAGTGCGCTGTATGTCGGAGTCCAAAGCAATGAATTATGTACTCCCAAATGTATCATGATCAAAAGTGCATCTATATATATATATGTATACTTATATATACCGTTCAGAGGGATGGTGATATTGTAAGGATCCCTAAGATGGGATGACCAGTGATGACCATACCCTTCTGAATATGGACCATGGCTTAAATTGGCCAGTTTCCCGTTTTACCACGGGACCAGTTAGAGATGGCAGGGTTGTACCATACCCTCTGGCTTCAAAAATCCTGGTTTTGTAGGGAATCTGCTAGTTTATTGAAAAGTTAAACGTTCCTGGTGAGGGATCCCCAGCCAATCATCATTTATCGGTTGGCTTTGCATGTCCAGCATTCTTTGAGCATAGTTTGATGTGAATTTGATAGTTGCCCTGCCCTTGGCTATAGCCAGTCATGACAGAGCAGTGCATCGCAAAGCTACAGCTCCTGAAACATGACCATCATCGTCCATCACCCCACAATTCACCAGCTTCACCCGTAGCCAACCAAGAAGCCAACGATGCACAGATCACCTCCCAGGGGGCGGTGGGATCTCTGAAGTCTCCGCAGAAAAGCTGTGCCTTGGCACTGCTCAAAGCGGGCAGCTTTTGCCTAACTTGGTGGATCTTGGGAGCTAGGGCAACTATGTAGCTAGCAGTTCTCGGCCAGAACTGGTGCCACGGCCATCATGGTCTACCCCTGCTCATCCATTCTTTTGGATATGGAACCATCAATCTTGAAGAATCACCAAGTATATACAATAACTGATATACCCAATTACATCGACCACCAGCCATTATTGACCATCGCAAACCACTGATATTTCTTTCAGCCTCACCTCGTTGATACAATGAATCAGCCTGAGTGAGCCTTGGTCAGTATCAGCATCGCAAGGGACCAGTGAAATCTCTGAAATGCTAGCCGGGAGATGATGCATTTGAAAACCCCAACAAATTGATGATTTCGTTTGGAACTTGTAGCCGTGGTTATTACAGATGACTAGATTCACCGGTGAGTTTCTTTAGTTAAATCAGTTGGTACCGGGTCAGATCATTGTTTTTAGGTTTGTACATTTTCTACGGCAGAATTTCTCTACAACAGATTGACAAGCGTAGGGAACTGGCACTGGCGAAACCATGGATGGCAGCTGGTTGGTAAATCATGCTTCGTGGTAGCAACATGGCCGGCCAGTGCTCCAGAGAGTCGCAGACCCTGGTGACAGACCGCTTGCAGCGGAAGATCGTTTGCTGGAAACTGATAGCTTGACCCTCTGGTGGTTGGAAACTTCCTGTCCCAGTGCTACAGTGCAATTTGGATCATATGGCTATGGGTCAATATTAAGCATCAATATTAAGCAACAACAATAGGGAAAACAATGGTCAATGATGGGAACCAGGGGTATGGGGTTTTGACCCACAGCCATATTTGTTTCCAGAAATGTACGTACTTCACTGTACTTCATCAAATTTTGAATCATTGATGACTTCCAAGTCTGCGATATAATCACTGGCCACACGAGAGGTGCTTCAGGTGACTTCAGGTGATAGCTTGTTAGCCTCGACAGGTCAGTTCCTGGTTGAAAATCATTAGTTCGTGTGAGTAGTTCACCACCCTGGTGTCACCTACCCGGCACCTCTAAACCTGGTGCTGCGCGAAGTCAGCCCCAGGTGGTCATACTCCTGGTCCCGACGTCTTGGAGGATTCATCAAGCCCATGAATCAGCTGGTCCCGCGGCAAAGCTTAGGGTTGGTTGGCTTGGCGTCCATGGGGGGTTTGCTATAGGGGAAACGGCTAGTGATGCCAATGGTCAGTTCTTGGTTGAGATGTTGGTTGATCGTCTAGGAGACCACCAATGCAACCGTAGGTCGTTCTGGTCAACCATAGAACCAGGATGTGCGTGCTTGAATTTATGCATTTTTGAGGAAGCAATCTATTAGTCAGACCACTCTCACATAGAATCAGACTCAAACTGAGGTCCTGGATTTGTTGAAACCAAGAGAGTTGTTGATATCGCTGAGAACAGGGATACAGGGAGCAGAATTGCCACAGGATACCACTTGATGCATTGGCACTGACATGCAGCTCACCGAGCCCACCCAAATCCAAAGTGACTGGGCTGTTGGTTCTACAGTCTATCAGGCAGTTTCTTGGAACAAATGGATACCTATTACCGCAATTACCAACACAGGAATGTGATAATAATGGCAAATTACACCGAAATAAACGCAGACTGCTAGAAAACTATTGCGTCCGTAGCATGCCATCACCGAACAGTGAGAATATCAGCATGATAGCTGTGCTTGGCCAAAAAAGCAGCACCGCTACGATCCGGCAGACCAAGCCAATCCACAGGAGAAAAACATCCAACCACAGGAGTAAAAATTTGATCGGGATATATCTAGAAGCTGACACCGGAAATCTTGATTGGTTGCAGTCCATGCTACATGGACGCTGTGTCCATCACAGGTGGATATGCCTCGGATCTGACACTATGGGTATGACCCGTGAAGGTGACCCCCAGAAGCCAGTGACCAGGCTTCATTTGACGACCCCCTGGAGGGCCTCAAGCAGCAGCGGTTTCTTGGCGGCAGCTGTAAGGCTTGAGGAACTCAGGGCACTCAAACCTCCTCGGAAACTTGCGACCAAAAACTAAGTTGAATGGAACTCTGTTAGGTTTTCTATGTTTTTTTCCCTGCTTGTGTCATCGATAAACTTTTCCCAGGAAACCGCGTGAGAAGCGATCAAAAAGATGTTACGAAGTACCAATATGGTCAGGATTTGGCACCAGAAAACCCATGTTATTTGCGCCTGCTTCCAATCACCAAGCACAGGTCACCCTGTGCGTTGAGGCTGGGCATGGGGCTTCCCTTGTGCCGTCTCTACACCAAGTACCTGGGAGGATCTTTGCAGTTGATGTCAGTCCCTGGCGCAGGCATGGGCGTGAGCAGAAGCTGCTTTCTGAACATGATGAAACATGCTGAAAAGCGACCATCATGATGACGTTTTTCAGTATGCTCACATACTGTATATACATGCATATATGTACTACATATGCATGTATACATACATACATATATATATATATATATTTATTGATTTATTTATTTATATTTGTTTTTATCTATAGATATATATGTAATTATGTAAATGAATACATAGGTTTATATTTACATGTATTCAATGTATTCCTACTTTGATGTCCATTATGCTTCTGTAGATACATATATAGACACATGTAATGTACTCATTTGTCTCTAGAGCAAAAATATCTATTCTTCGTAAACAGAACACATAACACATGGTATACCCTTGACCTGATTACCTGATTGGTTTCCCTTAAATACCATCACTTTTTAGTTGATGCGCTCAAATCCCAAAAGCTGCGATGGGTGAGTACAGTAGCCATTGCCACCACCTGGGGACTCAGGCTGGGGCCGGCTATAGACTTTGGCACTCATCACAGCATTGGGGTAAAAACATCTTGAACATTACTGGATTGTGTTTGTGGTGGAATTGTGTCAAATACTAGTGCGTGTGTATATTGATTTATATATATGTATATAGATGTGTATTGTCAGATTCAGAAAGGTCCTCGTTTGTATACGTTCAGATTGTCAATACGCGCGCCTATTCATGTTGAGGTGAATGCAAAATGCATAGATGTTTTGTTCTCAGACCACTGATCCTTTGTTGCTGTGCATCCGTGTTTCTTGGCTTCCTTCTACAAACGTGGATTGCTAGGGATCTTTGAGAATTGGGTTTCTGATGAAACAATCTACTGTATCGTGTAATTGCCTGTGTGGAGGGGAAAGTTTTCACTCCTCCCAATCTTCCAGGCGTTGACACCTACTTGGTGCTTTCGAGAATCGATCCTGAGAGCATTACTCCCACCTGTGAATCATTGGTGTGACATTTGGCAAATTGCCAGCCCATAAATTTTTAAACGCGGCCGATGCGACTCGTCGGATCACGCCCAGGAGTGCTGTTGGTTCCCTGATGAAAAGAGGGACCGGCTCTGGGTCTCCAATGGTGTCACAAATGCCTATGGTTTGTTCACTGTGTTAAAGGGTGATTTGTTTTAAGGGAAGCAGAAATACAGGGAAAACGGGAAAAAATACCTTTATGAATTTGGATGTTCACCTGCCCACCTTTGGTGATATCCATCGATCCCCATTTATGACACACCATGTTGGATTGCCGGATCGCCATGCACGGTATCAACAGGCACGTGAAAGCGCGTGTCACCCTGGACGATATGTCGCCTGATGGTGGATACCTGCAGATATCCAATCTTCTTGTGTTTTGGTCACAGCAAGTAGCTTGGTTTCCCCACAGGGTAAGAGCATGACATGCGGTTTGCGGCAACTAGCGCCAACCCAGAAATGATGCAGGAAGATGACAGTGCCCAGATGTGCCCAGCCACGGTTGGCCGAGCATGGCACATCCAAATGATTTCTGTTGACATGTTTCGTGTTTTTGCTGACAGTTTGTGCTATCTCGGCACTGTAGCTCCTCTGAGGACCCTGGACAGTGCATAACCTGTTTCAGGCGAGCAGTGGTGAACATATTTTGTTGTGGCTCATCTGGGAATTCGCGACCCGTCATACATATGAGTGCACCTTTGTACTTCATATTCTTTAGAAATATGCATGATACATCACATATATCATATACAATGTGTATATGTTTTTCACATTTACATATACATGGTACAATTATATCATATTGTACCTTACTGTTTCAAGGCATTTGTTTAGATGCGATTCGTTGAGATGGAGATACATGGATCTGCTCTATCCACCATGCACCATGCCTCAAAAAGCTGCTGAGCAGTCGCGGCCTTTGCATTGCCATTGGCTCGCGACCAGCGAATCCCTCGCTTGTCGAGTAGAAAAGGATCAGCTGGAGGGATCAATGGACATCATCGATGAGGATCCTTCATCCACGGATCTATACCGCTGGATGTGCAGCTGGGGTTATAACCATGGTTGCAAGCCCTATAAGGTAACTTATAACCCCTAGAAACCAATGTTAGTCACCACTGACTAAGTGGGGGTGCACATCCAAATATGGCTATGGGTCCAATATTTGCCAAACTATTGATAAACTACTGTTTGCCAGCTATATCTAGTTGGTGGTTGAAAAAAATGTTTAGGATGGTTGGTTGATTGACTACTGAAACATGTTTGAATGGCTTACAAGCACTAAACAAATCTATTTTACAGGAACAAGAAAGCCACCAGGTATGACTGTAAACCAGCCACAGTCCTGGCTATTCTCCAGTAGCCAAAGCCTATGACGCAAGTGGACCCACGGCGGCCACACAAACTATTGCTGCATGGTCACTCCATGGGTTCCCTCATGGGTGCACATACTCGTTGCATTGCCGCTGGTCCACAAACAATGACAACAAACTACCGATTGGGCAAACTTGGGAAAGTCAGAAATTGTTGATTATTTGATAGCAACAAATTCTGTCATAGCAACAAACTACCAACTTTCTATTACAATAAAAAATACCCATAGACAGAAAGCTCAGCACATTGGGGCAACCTCAACAAGTTCCTGATATTGTTCCACACTTAATCTCTGTTCAACACACACACACACTGCAGCACGGGCATCCCAAAGCCGCCACAACGAAACAACTGCTTGGGGGGCTTCTTTGCTGAGTGTGCAACGGTGATTGTCGCTTGTTGGTTATGTTGGTTGCATTTGTGATGGCATTGGTTTGGTGTATCTCCGTCATTTGTCGTATCAGCTATCAGTACTACGATTTATTGTCATGAGTGCTTGTGTAACCTTATTTGTTAGAAAAACGTAGCATTAGCAGTGGCAGTAGCAGTAGTAGCAGCAGCAGCAGTAGGAGAAGGAGTGGTGATGATGGTGGCAGTACTAGTAGGACTAGGAGGAGTAGGAGATAGGTTGCTGCTGACATTCGCTGAGCCAGGATGCCATGTGGATGCTCCTCAGCCCTTCAGATCGCATCCAGCACTACTTTGGATCCGAAGTCGCCACTTGGCAGCGAGTCGTTTGCAAGTCATGCCTTGCAGATTGTGATTGGCATCACCCGCTGAAGAAGTCTATGCAAGGATGAAGAGATGAGGCTCAGGTGAGGAGACCCCTAACCCAAAGTTTTTTTCACTAGAAGCTTTCTTTTTTCTGTTAGTTTGGGAGTATTCTGTGTACGCGCTAATATATTGGCCCATCTTTTTCATGCGTAGTCTCAAATCTGAGTCAATGATGGTGACTGCACCAGAAAATTGTGCCTTATTTGCCAATATAGAACCATCGGCAGCATTCAAACATGTTCATGGTATACCATATACATCCATATACTTCAAACATATCCAGATTTCTGAAGTACTTTGAGCAAGTCGAGTTTCGGAAGCAACCAAGGCCCTTTACTTTGCATGGCTGAATCACTTCACTTTGTGGCTCTTGGCTCCCGCAGCGGTTGGTGTACTATGTTTTTTGCGGATGTGTTTTGGCGGCACCGTGGCTGCTTGAGCTGATCTTTGCGTTGATACCAGTCATCATATATTTGAATTCATCGAATGTGGATAACATGCATGTGTTGCTAAGATACATTTTTGGGGGCTAGCAATATTTGAGAATCAGCCAAGCTGCATTGAGATAAAGATATATACGGATAATATTTCACCATGATTTCTTGCTCGAGTTTCACCGTCGGCTGCGTAATTTTCTTGGTTTAAGATTTTGTTGAGTCACGATTGAATCCTTTCCCTCCGCTGTACCATTGTTTGTTCCGTTGCACATTCTACAAAGCAGTACCAATCCAGCACTCGTCTATTCTTTCACTTTGAAATAACACAAAAAAACAAGACGCATGCCAGAAACATAAGAGTATTAAAGTCATTTTATCAAAAATCATTTTGGAAAATCATTTGATGTTTCGTTTGCACATCAGCAGCTGTTGGGTGCTAAGCTGTTCAAGGTACTATCACCGGTGCACATCTGTTTGGTTTACCGTACTACTGTTTCACAACACTTGTAGTAGACAACGGCTGTACAAAACGCTGGGTACGACACAGCAGCGTTCTGCACATTGTTGGAATCCCCATGTATTGGTTATGTTGGTTCTGACCATTTTTCTTGCAGGCATCGTTTTTTTGCTGATCGTTCTGTTGGTTTCATGATTTAGTTATCATGTTTGAAGAGTCAGAATAGAAAAATGTTGATAGTTCCATAAGTAGTCAATAAGTTCAAGGTGATAGTTGAAGAGCTCTCGAATCATTAGTTTCTAGTTGATGCTCAAAAGTCCCTTGTTGACCATCAGCCCTTAGAAGCCACCACACATTTTCAGTAAGCACCATTAAGATGAACCAGCATCAACCTGTCACGATCAGGAGGATTGTAACACATTGTGCCTCAACCAAGTATATGACCTTTTTTACAACACTAACAATCCAAAACCAGGAGAGCTACCAACTTGAAAACCACCGGTCTCAAAGAAAAACTTTTCCAAAGCTCTGAAAACCCTCGAATTAGAACATTGCCCCTAACCCTAAACCCTAACATTGACATACATTAACGCTAAAAAAACCCAAACATGGCTACACATCCTCCCTAAATATCCCTAACCCTTGCCCCGCTACCACCATGGTACCCCTGTCATCCACTTGTCACCCATCAATCCATTGGAGGCGCCTCAGTGGATGCACCGTGGACGACGATCCGTGGCTCAGATGCCTTGTGGGATCTCACCAAACTATTTGTAGCATCTGAGTGATGGGGGTTCTGTATGAGGGGGGTTTTTGAAGAAAATTTTATATAGATTTTTTAAATTTTATATAGATTTTTTAAATTTTATATAGATTTTTTAAATTCTATATAGATTTTTTAAATTTTATATAGATTTTTTAAATTTTATATTT
>VSDK01013692.1:0-10063 GCA_009767595.1 Symbiodinium kawagutii
CGACGGCCGGGCAATGCAGGAAAGGCCTTCAAGAATGGTTTATCAAACCGAAGCTTCATGCCACTTGTTGGCATATTGTTGCATGCGCTTTCATGCCTGCCTGTGTTTCAGCCACTCAGTTTCTGTTGAGGGCCTGTGGCATATATGCCAAGCCATTCGGGACAACAGTGTCTTGTTTGCACCTAATATAAATCAAGCAACTTGAAAGAATGATGTCCAGGCATGCAGTATGTTGCCAAATCGAAAGGAACCTGCATCCAGGCCAATATACCCTAGGATTCCAAAGCCTACTAAATATTAGTCAATAGCGAATTGTTCCGAGAAGATTCCATAATTCTTCGTGATGCTGAATCCAAAGCTAAAAAAAAGATCTGGCATCCATCCAGCGAGGATCAAATCCTCGCTTTTATCATTGTTTCGTCGATGAGGATGCTATGGCATGGTGCAAAAGAGACTTGGACCAGCTCGGAGACTGAGGGTGGAAACAACGTTTTTCACCCCGCTATCACCGTTGCCTTTTCCCACTGAGCTGAGGAACCTACTTGATGGCACATCCGCATCACCGAGCCCAATGGATCACCAAGTGCGGTCGCATGCGGCTACTCGGCTGTTGGTTTTGGGCTTGGTACTTTGGGCTCGTCCTGGACTGTGTTTACTTGAGGATTTGGGCGACAAAGCTCAAGATCAGGCAGCCTCTTGACCAGCATTGTGTGTAATCGCTGGTGAAGATATTGATTGTTGCTTGTAGTGCAAAATCATTTTCATTGGCCCAACTCAGGATGAATCGAGAAGTACATGCTAGACTTGCTCAGGGCCGCGGCTAAAACAAAACCGCTCGCAGAGTCAGGATTTTGTGTCAAGTAGCCATTGGGCGCCCCAGAAGTGTGAATCTTTGCGACTATTTTTTGAAGCTGCGACTATTTCAAAAACCGTTCTTCTCGGAACGACTATTGTTTTAATAGGCTTTGGAATCCTAGGGTATATATATATATATATAGATTCAGATGGGAGTCCATAATATTTCATACTTTTTGCGGTTTACTATATTTCACTACTGCATTCTATATAACATCATGTATATAATCAGATTTTACTCTATTTCACTACCACCATTTGCCATTGCATCGCCTTCAAACGCACTGCCACAACTGCGGCATCATCAAAAGCACGACCTTTCACGTGGCTCGTTGACGCATCACCGACTGGTGCACATAAAGCTGTTGATCACCTGCCACGGCGCCGCGCCGGTGAGCGAAGACGGTCACCCCGGATCAGCGCTGGGCGGTTTTTTTTGGCCCCTGTCACCCAGGTGAGCCAAACAGAAAAGTCAAGCTGGTGGCCGGCCGTTTGTTGGCTGGTTAATGTATTGAAAAAAAGCAGCCATACTGCTCGAACATCGGGAACCAAACGGACCCAATGATCATGTTCAGTGCGGAACTGGTGAGAAGTTTGACAGTGACATAAGGGAGATGCTGGTGTTCCATGGGATTTTCATGGGTCTCCCAGATTTTTCCATGGGTTTTCCATAGGACTTTTTGGGGATGTGAAGAGGATGGGGGGTGCCCACAGCTTGAAGCCATCAGTCCCGGCCTGGGCCCAAGTTTGAGGCTCGGGGGCCTGGCCAGGGGCTGAATGACAAACCTACTGGGAGCGCGCGGACGTGTGGAGACTACAAAATTTATATCTGAGAGAAGAGGGGAAGAGTTGGATTCCAATAATCCATTTGTGACATGATTATCCATTTGATTATGGATTCTATTATCCAAAAATTGAACTCCTGATTATCCATTTGATTGTTGTGATTTGGATTCTTAATCAGAATTACTCTGGATCATAATTCGATAAGCACTTCCATTTGGCGAATGGGTATTCCCAGAATTGATTGTCGTAAACCCTAGCATCGCCAGGAATCCATCCTTAGGAATCCACTGCCTCAACACAGTTCTATGATTTTGGACGCCAACGGAAACAGTGGAGATTGAAAGATGAAGAGTGGCTTCATACCAAGACAATTCTACCAGTAAGAGGAACAAAAGCATTCAAGCCCAAAAACTCTTCCTGACCAAGAATCAAGAAACTTCCCCTGGATTCCCATCGCTTCCCACGCGTGCATTATGAGGCGCCGGCCTTACCCTCTTGGCACTTCTGCAGCTGCTTCCGCAGTTGCTCCAATTCCTCCTCCAACTCAGCGACTCTGGAGTTCACGGATGTCTCCTAGCAACGAGCAGCAGTTGAGCCATGACAAGTTGTCGGTCCAGCTTCGTAGCTCATGATGCCATTGGTGATGGTGAATCAAGTGCTACTGGCAGCCAGCTATTTTCACACAGAAGTGCGAGAAGAGCTGGATCTACTATCAATGATTTCCTATTTTCAAGCAGGGACCATGATCTAAGTCTATGATTCTTTTATCCTTCTTGATCGAAAAAAATGCAATGGTTTCCCAGAATGGGGGGATGATCATCAAGCTACTTACCATGGCACATAGGGCTAAGAAGCCGTGGTTGGTCCCAGGCTGCTAGTGGTTTCCCTATGAAAAATGATGATATCTTGATGTATTGGGGTACTGCTGTTTGTGGAATACTTACCCAAGGAGCCGCCGAGATTCAGGCTCCAAAGCATGGCATTGACGAAGAATGAAGCAAACACACTTGTGGATACAACCGCGTGTGTTCCCCAAATGACAAATTGTCCTGGCTTGACAGCCCCACCATTCCACCCAAAAGGAATCCATTGGAAATATCTGAACGCATACATTTGCACAAGTCAATACCGGCAAATACTATCAACTTAGATTTCCCCCAACATGGTTCCCATGCGGTTATCAACTGATTGAAACAGTCCGAGCCCCTTGGGCAGCGTAACAATGCTGTCATGGCAGCAGTTCCCAACGCTCACTTTCAATGGTTAAACTACACGCCTGGAAACTAACATAGACCCTCCGAAGTAGGGCTGATCAGTTTCTGCACTTGGGATACCCTTCTCTCGTAGGGCGTATGTTAGCTTCCTGGAGGCTACCATCATCCCCAACAGCAACCTAAAGAAACCCAGGGATTGGCTACGCATCGCTTCGCCCAGACTCCGACTTCCACGTCATCACGGTGTTCGCACAGCTTTCCACCGGCAGTGCTGCATTGCCGGCGCCCGCCAGTCGCAGCGGCACCGGGGGTGGAGGTTCCACGTTGGAAATGACGACCTGCGGAATCAGTGAAGGTTAAGACGGTTGAGGGTGGTGGTCAATGATGATGAAAAATGTGAAAATTGGCTATTTGTTGTTAAATACTTTTTGACAGGTTAACACTGGTGTGTAATTATTGGTAATTGCTGATACTGGCTCATCATGGCAAAAACTGGTTCATGGATCATGGTTATAACCTTTTCACCAACAAATGTGAGTGCGCTTTAAAAATCACCACGAATGATGATGATGAACAACGGTGATTGATGGCGACATATCAACTGTGGTTCGCAACGAGCAAAAAACCGTGAAAAACCAACAAGAGCAAAACCGTGAATAAGCAACAATAATATGGCTAGTAACGGGACACGAACTGTGAATATAGCTAATAACGGTATCAAGAAACCATAACCAGCATTCAAAGCGATCAATTAACCATATCTGGTGATTTACGGGTACAAAACCACCGACCACCTTGGTGAAAATGATCCTGTCCCTGTGGTCTTGGCTGGCGCTGTCCGACTGACCGCCCAACCATCCCCAGATTTCGTACTGCTCCCGGGGCTGGGGGCACATGGCTGGCACACGAAGCTCCGCCGCCCAGGTGAGCCTCCATTTCGGCTTTGCCCTCGGTCGTCTGAGCCTCCGACTCCTTCAGCCAGATGCAACGGCACCACAAGGTGGGACACCGGCGGGTAGGTGGCTGGCATAGCTGGGCTGAGCTATGGTAACCACTCCACATGTGAGTGTATAACATATGAGAAACGTATGATATGGACCAACATGTGGAATTACTGTAGCTATAAACAGTATATTTACATGGACCAACATATGCTAAACATGTTATAGTTGGCACGTACGCAAATCCAGCTCCTAATCAGCCAGTCCACAATGGATTACCGCAAAAAAAACATCAAACATAGCAGGTTTTTTTTTCGAGCTGGATCTCAGAAAAGCTCCTCTCACTTGAGTTCAATGGCGGGTTTTCCCAACTTGATCAGCTGGGGAAGGGGTGGTGCCTTGCACAAACCGGGGTTCAGATCTCCTGCGTCTCAGCTTTCTGCAAAGCTGCTTGCAGTCTCAAGATCTCTGCCCTCCCGGCTGCGCACTCGTCACCTCAATTTCGCGGCTCAAGTTTTTGAATAGGGGTCAATAGCTGATTATTGACGAATACTGCTTGATCGGCGTCGGCAATGGTTCCTAAATTTGAGTACTTATGATTACTAAGGGTTTAACTGATTGATTCATGATTATTAATTATCATTAATTTGTCAATTATGGTTTATTGAGCTTGATAGTTCGGCTCCATCTACACGATTTTCGGGGGGGTCACTGGCTTGGGGGGGGGCGCTAGACCCACCAACTTTACTTTCTGCTCTACAAGCGATTAACCCTCAAACAATTATGTAGGCTGGTTTGCCATGGTTTACCCAATAAAAGTAGGGGTGTTTAGCTTCGAGGTTTGCCAAATTATCATCAACCACCATATTCCCTAGTATTGTAGGTTCTTATCCAGTTATACCTCATAATCAACCACTATTCCTGGTTCGGGACATCCTAATCCTATGCTTCCCCTATCTTTGCCATGCATTTTCCCTACGCTTTCCCAAGCGCTAACCACTATAATCCCCTATAGATAGCAAAAAACCATTAAACAACTATACAATCCACTATAGATAGCCACTTGCCACTATAATCCACTATAGCCTAAAGCCATTTACCAACTCCCATAAGACCACCAACCAGGTTTCGCCAGCCACACGCTTCGCCCTCCGAGTCACGAATGGCTTTGGCGCAGTCCTCGCGCAGTCGATCGCTCTGAGCCTTGGTCTCTGCCAGCTGCCGCAGCTGGGCATCTTCGGCTGCCTGGCCGCGGCCACCCCAACGGTGCAGCGCTAGGAACTGGTGACTTAACAAGCTACGGGTCAAGCAGTTAACCAACCAATAGCTGGTTAATGGTTAAATATGGTTTATAATAGGGGATGATAACTAAGAGTTATAGGGGATATATGCCAACTTAACAAGCTCACGATGGTTCTAAACATCAACAATCAATCATGGTAGATAGCGGGTGATAGTGATGGTTCTAATGTTTAGACTAAACATCAACAATTGATATTGGTGGATGATGGTGAATAGTGGGAATAGTGGCGAAGAATGGTTGATACTGTAATGGTCCATGATGGTTCGAAACATCAACTAACTTAGCCAACTACGGTCCAACCATGTGCTTCTTCGTTTGGTTTTTCTTGGTTTCGGACCCATGAAACTGGCTCTACCTATGATTCATTCTGATTGATTACTGATGGTCAGAGATGCTTGTTTATCTCGTTCACTTCATTACAAATACGTGTCCATTGTGGCTTGTCTTGGGAGTAGAACCATCACCCTTCCCTTTTCCCAACAGAACACTATTACAGTGATAACCCCTACCCCATGTGTCGTTCACAGCATGTGAGGCACTCCTTTCATGTCATGGATGGACCCAAACCTCACAACAGGCAGTGATTTTCTCACCAGCAGCTGACTGTGACATCAAGGAATCACAAATCAATTAATCGCGATTGGTCCAAATTATTTACTGCGATGATTTAACCATTAACCACAAAAAGCCATGAATAACCATGATTATCCTGTATTGCTATGAGCCATTATATCACCATTCATCCCGAAAAGTAACATCATGAACCATTATTAACCCCACTATTAAACAGGGCTAACACCCTGCGATGAACGTTTTGCCGGTAGCCCCATGGCGACGAACAGCGCCATACACAAGTTGGCGCACCCAAGCCGGGGGGTGAGTTGGTTTGTAGCAAGCAAAATTGGCTGAGCTATGGTACCAGTATACATAGTTCACATCTTACAGTTCTCAGTCATGCTCAGTCGTTTATGGTTGCATGATAGTTGAGCAGACTAGTGGTTATTGACCACGTTAAAACATTGCTTCAATGGTTTGACTGGTAGATCCAGGCTCGCACCAAAGGGTGTGATTTGCCATCAAAGATGAAAGGTTTAGAAAGAGCAATAGAGCTGGTGCTGATTAAGAGCTGGGGTTACTCAAGCTTGGGGCTTAACCAAATGTAGGGGATTTATCAACAGCTGGATCTCCCATCGCTCGGAACTTTTCACTTCTGAACCCATCCAGCTCGCCATCGCCTGCGTGTCAGCACTCAAGGCTGCTTGAAGTCTCACGATCTCTGCCCTACCGGCCGCGCACTCATGACCTCGCAAGTTCAACGGGGCTTCATGTTTGATCAATGATCAATAAAGATGTATACTAAATAATCAGGGCTAGTGGGTGGTAACACATGTTATCACATGTTCACACTGATTGTACAAAGATGGTTCATACTACTGGTGGAATTGTGGTTTCATGAATGATAGCGGTTAAACATGATTGATGCATGGTTGACAATGATCAAGTGTGGCTAAATTAACAACATTCAATTGTAGGGATAACGACCCACCCCACACTAGGATCTATTCGGTGGGGTCCATCACCACCATAAACAGCATTTCCCCGCAGGCCAAAGCATTGACCTACCAACTTTGCTTTCCACAAAAGATTTACCAATGAATATCAATTAATTTTGATGATAGTGTTTGATGATGTTCAGTATTATCAATAATTAAGTTTGATTGCGTTATGTAATCACTTGAGTAAAGTAATATAGTGATGTATGGGTCAATCTATCAACTATGCGAAACTTGAACAGTACACAAAGATCAAATATCCCGTGCCCCAACCCCTATCCTCCCGCCCCAGCGTGACCACCACCCCGCAGGTGCAACAACATATAGCTGTCAGTTGTGTACTATCGCCGATACTCAAAATTATACGGTCACATACCACCGTGGGTTAAACAAACGTGTCGAGAACCACAAGGCTACATAAACAGGAAACTTAAATCATCCAAAGACGCTGGTTCCCCACACGTTGGATCCACCCACTGGTTGGTGGTTGAACCACCCCTATGAAAAATATGTTTGTCAACCAACCCACCATTTGTTGATACATGTGGGCACATCAAAAAATGTCAACGAAACTACCAAACAGTAGTTGTTTAACCACATTATTGTTGGAGTTATTCTTCCACTTACTAACCACGATAATTCCCCATAGCTCCACTTATGGCCTATAGAATTGCCTATAAATAGCGACATTATAATACCAACTATTATCCATGTACCACTATAATCCCCTACAGATAGCCTATTGCCTATAGCCTATAGCCATTTCCCACCTCCTAACCACCACCCAGGCCCAGGGCTATGGAGGCGCTTCCTCGCGGCTCCAAGTCACGAATGGCTCGGGCGCAGTCCTCCCGCAGTCGATCGCTCTGAGCCTTGGTCTCCGCCAGCTCTCGCCGCAGCTGCTGGGTCTCGGCCGCCATGGCCTGCGGTGGTTACCACGTGATTATCACCCGCCACCGAACACAACGAAGCAAGTGGCATATGGGGGGTTCTCAATAGCTGGAGGGATGAACCAAGTTATGGATGGTTTATTGTTTAAATGTGGAATGAACTGGAGAATTTGGGGGTACCCCTATTTCAAGAAACCACCATATCACCAACTCACAACTCGATCGTCAACCAAAGCAAGGGGTGCAAGGTTCGGACAGCAGGTTTTTTCACACAGCTGATCTGCGGCAGCGAAGAAGTGATGGGCCTCCCCATGGTGTCCCACACCACTGTGTGGTGATCTAACCTAGCAATGGATAGTCCACCATGTGTAGATAATCTACCTATTGTACAGGGTGATTTTCGCTACGCTAAATGGCCAGAATGCACCTGTCATGACTTCAGGTCGACATGTTGGGATTTGACCATGATTAGCAAGCGTCAAATGTCCCTCCTGGAAACAAACATGAGCCCTGCTAAGTGGCTGTGCCAACACGAAACTGATATTCCCATACGGAGCATACGTGTTTTTTTGCAGGAGGGTACCAACAAGTGCTTATCCCCACCATCAGGCATTATCAACCATGAGCGGTTCACCAGCATGATGAAAAAATAATGAGTGAAAATGATGGTTGACCATAAAAGATCACTATCAACCACGAATTACCAGGCAATCAACCCCGCAATGATCACATTCGTCACTCATCAACCACAATTGGTAGAGCCATCCTTGGTTTTTTTTTTGCCGTCCGCCTTGGCCGCTGTGCACTCGTCGCCTAGTGCAACTGCCGTGGATGCTAACCATAGCTGACAGTGGGAAATGTCAGTTGAGGTCAACAATGGTGAATAATTAGTGATGATTAACGATGAGGATCCATAATGATGGTTGATATAGGTTGAAAGACATTTTTATCATGGTTACGGTCTTCGGCGGCTAGCTGAAGGATCTCGACAGCAATCACGGCGCTAGGGCTAGTAATGGTTCGTAATGGTGAGCTATAGCTCACAATGGCCAATAGTGGCAAATAATTCATGCTTACCTGCGGATAGAAACACTGGCATTGTCAGTATCAACAAACCACCAAGAAATTGTCGATCATGGTGTCTGGGATTTTGCATATGGAAGTAAAAATTTCCCAAATCAAAATCTAGACTGCAAATAGATTGATACATCATGCACATATGACTTGTAACTGCCAGAACCTCCCGGAACCTGACGCGGATTGGACGGCGCTGGAACCCTACAGAATCCGAAGTGGATGCTGCGAACTTGCTGGCACCCGGCCCGGAAGCTGCACCGGACCACGCCGAAGCCAATCATCCATAGCAAACAAGAATGCCCTCCTGTCGGGGAAGGGTCAACACCCTTTGTCACAACACATCTGCAGTGGAAACCGCCGACAATCACAAATTTTCTGCGCCGGAACCCCCCCAATCTCACCAGGTATTTGCTCTGGAACCTTCCGAACTCAAAAAGTCTCTGCGCCGGAAGCCTCCAGATGCATGTCGTCGGCTATCTGCGCCGGAATGTCCGGAACCTCATCGACTGTCTGAACCGGAGCCCTCCGGAACGTCATCGGCTACATGCGCCGGAAACATCCGGAACATCACCAGGCATTTGGACCGGAACCGTTAGAACCTCGCCGGGTTTCTGCACAAGAATCCTCCGGAACCTGGTCAGCTATCCGTGCCAGAACCTTCCGGAACTTCATGGCCTATTTGCACCGGAACCTTCCAAAACTGATCAGCTATCTGCGCCGGAACAATCCGGAACCTTGTCCGGAACCAAGTGGTGAAGCTGCACCGGATCGCACCAGGGCAAATTTGGGCTAAAGATCCCTAGCGAAATATGGCTGCCGGGGAAAAATTGAGATTTCTTTTGCGGGGCGGAGCTCCCCATAGCTCCAGCACCCCACAAGCTCTACTGGGGGTCCTCCCACCAACAGCCGCTCCAAAAAAATACGTCGCCTGTTGCGGGAATGGAGCTGCCTATAACTCCATCACCCCACAGGCTCTACTGGGGGTCCTCCCGCCAGCAGCCACTTCAAAAAATCACGTTCCTAAAAACTGACGCTAAAACGGTTTTCGTTAACAAATTCCACAATATTTCTACAATACCTCGCTTCTTATCTATATCATATTGAAAAACTACAAATATAAAGATAATATATACATAAAAAAAACATTCATTATTAAGATGGACAGCGACAGCGAGACAGATGGAGATATTGACGGAGAGAGGGAAAGAGCGACAAACGAGAAGACGAAAAGGTGAACAAACAGATAGACAAACAAACAAACAAACAAACAAACAAACAAACAAACAAACAAACAAACAAACAAACAAACAAACGACAAACAAACGAACAAAGAAACCAACCAACCAACCAACCAACCAACCAACCAACCAACCAACCAACCAACCAACCAACCAACCAACCAACCAACCAACCAACCAACCAACCAACCAACCAACCAACCAAC
>VSDK01013692.1:20412-36293 GCA_009767595.1 Symbiodinium kawagutii
GGAAAGCCGCTCAGAAATCAGGCTATCTTAGCTATCTTGAGATTTTCCGCTGCCAGGTTGATCTTTCTATGGTTGCTTGTGATTCCTTAATGTTGCTCATGCTTGTTTAGGTGCCTACTAATTACTTGGAGCTACCAAAGCTATAGTTGGGGATAAACCCATGAGTCAGGTATGCTTGGTTTTGTACCTGTCAGTTGGTTTTTGGTTGTGCCCTATGATAGTTTTAGTTACTCGGTGCACAGATTGGGGCTCGCAGTCATTGGCCAAAGGTGTTTATGACTGCCAGATAGCTGATGAATGTTTGGCAGACATCACTAGCTTCTTACAAAACACTAGCTCTTCGTTGGACATGAGTATAATCCACAGGCACATGGTAAATAAACCCTATAGCTTGTTATGAGAGGTACAACAGCTGATGGTTTCCTCCCCAACCAAGAGCTGCGGAGGAACAAACTAATGGGGAATAATGGCCATGTAGGGGACCCTCGCGCTCGAATTGGCTCAAACGCTTGAAAGTACCTACCAGAGCAAAGGGGTACAACTACAACCGGCAAGCTAGTTGAAACATCTGGCTTAACCATCAAAGCTGGGGAAAAAAAGCTCAGAGTAAGCAGAGTGGGGTTCTCCCACCTAAAGTCATGGTCAAGTGAACGGAACTGCAGTCCCACGTTTGAACAATGGGTGTTCAAACCATCACCAACAGCATTGATTCCTGAAAGTCTTCCCACCAAGTACGCTCTAAATCTGCCAAGGAACCACTGGAGTCACTGGAGTGTCCAGAACCGGCGGCGCTTCCTCCTCTTCGTCCGTTGAATCCGGAAGATGACTCAACTGGCTCAGCAGAGTCTGTCCACCGCCTACGAGGGGAAACAGCAGCAGCATCGACGCCACGCCAACAACAGCAACACGATATTGATGACCGAAAATGAAGTTGGGATTCTACAGCAATAGTAGGATGCAACAACAACAATGTCTATGTTCACGTGTGATGGTTTAAGAATGGTACTCTATGGCTCTGCTACAATCAACAATAAACATCTGTAAACGGGTATCAACAGCAAACAGGTGTGCCATGCAGTCATCATCCGAGAAAGTGATTGCGGTGATCTCAACATAGCGACATCGCTACATGGCTGCCGGGCCAGTGCCTTGTACGCTGACACGGGATGGCGCAAAGTTGAAGTGTCCTTCGTTGGAGTCACTCACCTCACAAATCGAGCAAGGAAAACTGCCCCGGTCAAGCTGACTGGCATTGTTTTCGTTTGATTTTTGGATAGGTACTGTATCTGTTAGTTGAGTATGATCATCACCATGTATACATCTACACAATTACATGGTACACACGGAATGCGAACATGGACGGTATATTCAAATAGCATACATAGTACATGTATGTACATATCACTTGCTCTGATCCCCACCAGTTCGGGGGAATGCCGCTTCGTTCGTCATAAACTCAATTTGCCATTTGATGTCGAAGGTTGCACCGTACCAATCTTTACCATGTTATAAGCTTCGAAAACGTGCTGTTGCACATCGCAACATCTGCTATTTAATCCACGCAGCAAATCAATATTTGGCTTTTGACCAATCGTTAAGCATCTGACAGTAATCATCATTACACTCTGTTAGTAATCTGCTTGTGTTTGAAATCAGCATTCATCTGGTGAAAACCAACTACTGTATTTCTATGGAATTCCAAGCAAGTAAGGGAGAGGGTACTCATACTATCGGATCCGGCAACATGACCTATTCACCATTGTCAAGTGACCATTCTTGAGTCCATGGGTCGTGAAGAATCAATTGTATATGGGTCTCCCCCAAGACCAATGTTTCCTAGCATAATAATTATTTTTTGGTGGGTTATTGGTTACCCAATTTTGGCACATACCCATATAATCATGGTCTTTCTTTCATGAGTGCAGAGATGTACGAGCATCGCGCATGCTGGGTGAATACAGGGTGAAACAACTCATTACACGTATAGTCATGGTCAACAAATGCGAACAATCACTGTAGCCATGGGTCATTGATAGCATTGAGAACTGACCATCTGAGTTTGATCGTTATGATATCAACTCTCATCATTGACCATTATCTGGTCATGCAGGCTGCCGTCTGAACATCATTGGCACCCTGCGAACTGGCAAACTCGGGGCCGAGACCCATGATCGTGGCGGCCTTTAACCAAAGACTGTGACGAAGGTCCGACGACTTGACTTCATCAATTAACCTTCATTAGCTTGATTAATCATCAATTGCCATTAAATTGATGGTTAAGACTGTGACTATTAACCATCAATGAACCTTCATTAACAACCACAGGCAACGGCAAGCACTTCCAGCGCGGGCACCGGCGTGGGAGTCAGCAACATCATCAGCTGCTCATTGAGGTGCTCCGCATGAGTCGTTCGAGCTTGCACTTCCTGAGCGCAGCTCATGGGTCGTTAGCAGTCGCTGTTGATCAAAACGGTTAGCCAATGAACCCCAGGATTCACGTGGATTATGATAGCCATAGCAGTAGCTGATAGCTGGTTTGATTAGGATTCAGCCTAATCAGTTGTCAAGAATTATCAAGCATGAGCAACTAGAAAGCTGTTCATAAGCTGAATAGCCATGGTTTAGTACCTATTCACAAGCTGTTCATTGGCACCTATTCATTACGTACTGATAGGTGAGCCATGAGGCCATGACAACCGACCAGCGCCCTGCGTTCCACCGGCGGCTCAGTCCAGCAGATTCGCGGAGGCGCCTCCACCCCAATGCAGGGACCCCCAAGTCGATGACTACAGGTGCAGGGCCCAGTTATCATTATAGCTTGGTAAATATTGGTACAGAAACATCATCATAAGATATCATAAGTTCGTACATACCAGTAAAGAAACCATCTAACCAAGTTCATGGGGTTACATCCATGTTACATCCATGTGACTTCTTGGCTAGGAAGCCAGTTCGAAGCCAGTTCGCCCGCCACCTGTCCTCACCAACGACTCCCTGGAGCGCCGCTGTCCACGCCGAGGTTCGGCCTCCTTCATAGCTCTCAGTTCATCCAGTTGCAGACGCAGCTCCTCATAGGCCTCCTCGTGCCTGCCAGCAGATCTACAGACGAATCACTTGGGAGCCATGCCGCTTGGCCCAGGGAAATGCCGCTGGAATGTGCATTTTTTATGAATACAGCTCCAGGGAGGTTCTGGTGCGTGGGGTGATAAGATATTTATATATATATATATACAGTATATATATATATATATAACTATATATGTATGTATACCTGTACAGGTGTCTAGTCACCAATCTGATTGCGGAGCATCGCGAACGGCACGAAAAGCGCACTTTTGCCATGGGTCACACAGCACTGCCGAGGGAGCACCCTGCATCATTCGGGGGTACCCGGCCGACAACAAGCGACCGCTTGGGATTGATGAACATCGCCCAGGTGAGCAAAGCTGAGCCCTGCAGTTCCTTCTTTGGGTTTCCATAGCCCTTGCTGCTTGACCGCCGTAACTGACTTGGGGGGTCCACTTTGATCAAGTTAGCGTGCTGTTGAGCACCGAACCTTCGTTCAGCATGGCTGATGCCCAGGATTGATATCGCAACAACTGGTTGACAACCATGGTCACCAGTCATCAACCATGCTACACTTACCATCACTTGATCACCATGGCTTACCATCACGCCATCATAAATAGCTTTACTGGTTCACTATCAAACAACTGAATGCTTCCGCGGCGAGTCTGATGCCATCGCAGCTTCTGCTTTTTTTTGGTGATCCTCAATGTCCTTTTTGGCTTGCAAAGCCTTCGTTCTTTCTTCTTCAGCCCTCTGCTGGGCTTCTGCTGTGGCTCCCTCGTCGGCACATGAAGAATGCATCCCAGGCAGGAGAGCCCACGGCATCCCACGGCACTTCGGGCTCAAGGTCTGAGCTTAGCGAAGAGTTTTTCGCCTTCCCAATCAAGGTGACTGCGCGCCAGCGGCTTCTGGCAATTTCTCAGGCAGCCAAACTTCCGAGGAGAAATGCTCCAAGGCAGTGGCATCACAACAGAACCACAGGGTCCTGAGAATTTGAAAGCGCACCACAGAGGAAGTTCTCTCAACTCCTTGGCTTCTCAGGTCACCACCTGCGTCCTCACCCGTTTCACATAGACATATACTCTGCCTATGTGCACATGACTTTGTCCAAAGAAAATGGTCGTGGAATTCATGGCAACGCAGCTCACACACACAGCCATGCCTAGGACGGTCGGAATCGAAGTTGAGGCTGAAGGTTGGGGACACAACAAGGCTTCCTTTCAGTGAGGCTACGCACCAAAGGAGCCACTCGCTTTGCTTTTAGATGAAGTGAATCGTCAAAAAGTGTGGTCACAAAACAACAACTGAGCAATGGACCATTTGGGGGGTTCTCAAAAGAGGGGACCCCAAAAATACGTGGTTTATTCATAAAGAATGATCAATATAGGACGATTTGGCATAGGTTTACTGGTTGATCATTGATCATCAAAAATCTGACTAGGTTTACTAATTAATAATCAAATTGATTGATAACATCACCACTGCTAAACCTGGGACCCTCTTGTAAACCAACATGGCAATGGAAACTCCACCACATTTGATGATTTCCTGGGGTTTCCGAATGAAACGTTGGATTTTCCATTGCCATGGTAGACCACCAACCAGCCGTTGTTTGACCACTCTTGACTATTCTCCCCTGTGATTAAACCACTATAAACCCTCTTAAAAAATGTCCACCAAACCACCAACCAGATGAAGTCGTCGGTCACGACAGGGTCAGCCCAGCTGCGCGGCTGACGCTGCCTGCGGTTCTGCTGTTCTGACTCAAGGAGCTCATCGTGGATGCGCTCCACCTCCTTTTGACCCTTCCTTGGACCCGGCAATGATGGTGACGATGGCGAACTGGTACAGGGCGAGCCCCCCTGCTTATAAGGTAATTTATGAGCCATTTCACTGGTACCATAAATGGTAGTTACCCTGGTTATAGTGATTAGGGGCTCACCTTGCAGAGTGATCAGTGATCAACCATGAGAAACCACGATATGGTGATGATACATAAAACTATGATAGGTGGTTTGGTGAACAATAAAGAATGGTGAAACAATTATACTTTTTAATCATCGTTAATTGCTACTTGGCGGTCAAAGAAAGAGCTGACCAATTAAACTGGTCAGAATCATCAAACCAACAAAGATGGTTTATGGTGGTGAGTAATGGCTGATCATGGCTGACGGCATAAGGTAATTTATGAGCCATTTCACTGGTACCATAAATGGTAGTTACCCTAGTTATAGTGATTAGGGGCTCACCTTGTAGAGTGATCAGTGATCAACCATGAGAAACCACGATATGGTGATGATACATAAAACTATGATAGGTGGTTTGGTGAACAATAAAGAATGGTGAAACAATTATACTTTTTAATCATCGTTAATTGCTACTTGGCGGTCAAAGAAAGAGCTGACCAATTAAACTGGTCAGAATCATCAAACCAACAAAGATGGTTTATGGTGGTGAGTAATGGCTGATCATGGCTGACGGCTAATTTGAACGAAGGGTTCATATTTCTTTGCAACTCCGCATCATGTCCACCAATAGATAAAGATTATTACTGAGGTGGATACTGTAATTCATTAGGGCTGACTATGACTAACGACAACATTAAGCATAACTAAATCATTAACTAGAGATTATAACAACAATATTATTAACTAGATTATTGACAAATATGCTGACAATATATCAATATATGTTAACGATATAGATTAACATTGCCAATGCTAGTTGCTTGCGGGCCTTGATGGCTGATTCACCACCGTCCTCACCTCATCCATGATGGTTGGCACAAGGCAAACCGCGCAGGTGGCACGCGACAAATGTGCTGCTTTCCGGTCCAAAAATGGGGCCCTTGGGGGATTTACAAAGAAAAACTGTGGAAATATAGGTGTTTCTCAAAATAGGGACCCAAAAAATGGTTCGTTTATTGCTGTAAATGGTCAATATAGGATGATTTGGGGGTCCCCCTATTTTGAGAAACCACCATATGTAATTATCACGTATATTTAGATAATTCCTTCCTAGCTCCTTAGCTCCCTTCCAACCAACAGTTTTACGAACCCATTCTTAGAAGCGCCTTCCAACTAGGAAAGAAAACAATCGGTAAATCCCTGATGCTGGAGTACCATCACTGATGTATCAAACCCCAAGGCCAGAGGAAGTTCATGATCATCATCATTCATCATCATCATCATCATCATCATCATCATCATCATCATCATCATCATCATCATCATTCATCACCATCATCATCATCATCATCATCAGCCAGCTGTGAGCGTCTCCCGCCCATGGTCTGATGTTTGGATGCCACTAGTCAGGAATGACCGTGCGGCATGTCTCAGATCGGAGATACTGATTTGTACCCAGTGACAGGTCTTCTAACGTATTCATTCCCTATTATTGTTGGCTATCATCCCCGATGCACTTGATGATCAATTGCTTGACTCATAGCAGTTGGACCCCTGGCTAAGTCGGTGGTGCCCAGCTTCTTCCAGCGAGCGTTGGCATCTTCCAGTTGTTTCTCCAAGCTCTTGGTCAACTTTCCTGAGCGAGCCCAGGTGGTCGTGCCATCGGTGGGGCTGTGCCATGCTGTGCGCCCGGCGATGATCGAAGCGTGCCTTGAAGCTAAGCAACAAGATAGTGCAACTGGCGATGTTTCAATGGGTTTTTTGCTGGGGTTATAACCATCAAGAATGGTTGATAATCAGGGAGAATAACTAACAATAATGATGAAACAACTACTAGTTGGTGGTTTCTCAAAATTGGGAACCCCTCAAAATAGATAATTCATTCCTATAGATGCTTAATATAAAGGATGATTTGAGTGTACCCCTATTGTGAGAAACCACCATATGACTACTGGAGTTGCTTCCATCCACAGCATGGTTGTTGGCCTGCTTCATGCTGCTTCTACACCATTCGTCCACTCCAAAGATGGGTCGCTTCACCACACATTCGCCAAGATTCGCTCCTTGCTCAGCATATCACCTAGAGCGTGGTCCTCCTTCATCTGTTTTTGCATCATGTTGACCTGGCCAAAAATGGTCAACCATGTAAAAATGACAATGCAATCAATTGAGCACAGTCTTTCATCTACATGCCGTTGCACGTATATTATATATTATATACATATATATATATATATGCACATATGTATACATCCATTGAGACAGAAAATCGCAATCAGCGAGGGATTTCCACTGGTGAACACATGTACAAACAATAATTTGACTTGAGCCACCAGCAATGATGAGTACAATTCACTGCGATTCGAGGTCCAAGCACTATTCAAACGACTATCTGACCACCATGATGTGTGCTTCCTGGATGGCTATTGGGATGGATTCTACCAGAGTTGTGGCTTCCTTCTTGGCTTTCGGCAGGAGACTAGATTTGTACATATGACGGTTCTATTTGCCTGTGCTTGTACAGGAAGCCAGAAAACTGCTGTTGAACATCTTGTGGAATCACCATCTGGTTGTCATCCTTGTGCCACTGCGTTGTTTTCCTGACTTCCACCTCATCTCTGCTGGTTGGTGGTATCCCGGACTGAAAAATATGAGTCAAACAAGCATCCCAAAGTCATCGGGGAAAATCAGAATATTTGAGACCACCAACTAGTAGGTGTATCATTGTTTCAAACATCTGAACCAGTTCTTGCGTAGCAAATGCAGCTTGCCAAAGTTCAAATCTCACCCTCGCCTTGTCTCTGAGCAAATGCAGCTTGCTCTTCTTCTTGCCACCATCCTCTTCGATCACGCTGGTCTTGTCGGTGGCTTCCAACGCTTTGAGTTCTTCCTCAGCTGCCCAAGCTGCCCAAGAACCTCTTGCTTACCACACCTAGGCGTTGTCAGAGGATCTACCACGCTCAAACAGCTAGCCTGACTCAAAACATACGCGTTGCTAGTATTGTTCGTAGTTTTCATCATCATCCCTTGACTATTTTTGAACTTTCACCCAGTGTTTGGTTGTCGTCCAGTCTTGTTGACCATGAACTGTTCCTACGCACTATACCTAGTTGCTATCCGCTAGTGTGAATCATTTATCATTCTTCAGCATCCATCATTCTCAACCACTAAGTCACTAAGTTGATGATCGCCCTTGCGTTTCTCAACCATTCGGGCAAGCACCACTCCCGGTAGCTCCAAACACTCCCCTTGAAAGAACGGATTCATCTCCCAAGCACCAGGCATCTCTTGCTAGTAGATATCAATCATGATCAACCAATTCAACAACCCTTATTTGATTAACCAAGAATTCATCAATCAATGAGGAAGATTCTGGAACCCATTTTATCAACCAAGATAATAACCATCCCCTCACAAAATCAATCTGATTAAGTAATATTACGGGCAAACACCCCAGTTTGCCAGCGGCTCTGTCGTCAGCGTCTTGGAACGTCAAAAAACATTGGTTTTTACGTGACAAAATGCACATGTGTGAGATGAAGCGTATCTTGACGGCGCGCGCAGGTCCTTGACCTGTGTTTTGCTTGCATTCTGGAAACATACAACCCTAAAACCCTAAAACCCTAAAACCATAAACCCTAAAACCCTAAACCATAAACCCTAAAAAGCTACACCGTAAAGCCAAAAACCTAAAAACCTTCGAGAAAAACAATAAAACCTTGCAACCATAAACCCTAACACCCTAAAACCATAAACCCTAAAACCCTAAAACTATAAACCATAAACTATTACTAAAATACATCGACAGTATCAACCAACAATCGTTGAGATTTACCAATATGAAATCATTAATCAATCAGGAAGATCTGGAGCTTATTTCATCCACCAAGAACCATCCACTGGCAAAATTCATCAATCAACCACTCTTCATGATGACCAAAATCATACCATTAATCAGCGCAATTTGCTGACAATCTCTGCAGATTCCTAGTGTCTCTCTGTCGTTCCACCATCCTCTTGAGGTTCGCGTTCTCCTCCTCGACCAAACGTACATGCTCTGCGATCTGGCTGTTCTCCACCTGAGCTTTCAGTGCAGCTGAGTGTAGCTGAAAGGTCACGCTGGGAAGAGGAATCCCAGCATCATAGTGAAGACTGGTGGATGATTAATGGTGGAGAATGGTGATTAATGGTGGTTAATGGCGGTTACAATAGGTCAACAGCTGGCGATTCGTAGCAGCTGATCTGGGCTGCGTGCAGGGAATCAGATCCCGTGAAAAATAATGAGTGGTGCGATTCCACGACCTGCTGTCAAAAAGAAGTGCCACTTCTACAAGGCGTGCGCGTATGCATGAAACTGCAAACACATATGCAACATGTATACATACTTATCTGCAAATACATTTACGTATGAAAAAAGTGTCTCCAAGAAGCATGCATCTATTCATTTACAATTACTTGATATACATGTGGTAGTTTCTCAAAATAGGGAACCCCCCAAATCATCCTTCATATTAGTCATTAATGACTGCCTCTGACCGGGCCCCAAGCCTTCATCTAACCATGCCGAGCACCAGCTGAGACCAGCTGTTGCGGCAAGCCGAGGCACCATGAGATCTTCCAGCTCCTTGTGGTTGCCACAGGGGACCCCCAGCACTGGGTACCCCTAGCTATTAAGAAATAACCATTGAAGGCAGCAGCTGTGATATTTTGATCAATGAATGTGGCATAAACCCGGCTAGTCCCCCTGGTTCCCCTATCATTCACCAGCTTATTTTCCTTATCGTTGTTGGTTATTGACCCCCATTATTGGTTGGTTAGTATTGACCCACAGCCTGACGAATTTGGCATAATCACATGTAACGGAAGTAACCATGGACCTGTTGCATCAACTGAGAACGATCGATGCTGTGATATACCATGGCTATTCAGCAGTCGCCTGTAGACCTTGAAAAAACTATTCACAAAAGATGTACACGGCCAACGATAATGACTGATCTGAGTTTTGCTAATCTATATGGGTGTCCACTTGATATGCAGGAGTCCACGAAATCATCCAATATTAACCATTTACAGTAATAAGCCAACAATTTTCGGGGGCCCACATTTAGAAAAATCACCATATCTTGTTCTTGTAGGTTTAAACTTCTTTCACTCCTGGTTGTTGCACATAACTAATCATTGAGAAACAGGGGATCTAAAACTCAACAATCACTATATGCGAGACATTTCCCCAATAAAGGCTTCCATAGCTGACGTCATCTACTACACAGTGGTACCCCCAAGTCATAAGTTGGTTAAAATCCCGCGATTCCACTAGTTTATCTGTCGAGTGCCTGGTAATTACCCCAGTGAACTACCAAAGTTAATCATCCCTGGGGTACCGATTTGGCTATGGGTCAATATTAATCAACCAACTTTTGGGGGATAATCACCAACAATTTCATAGGGAAAACAATGGTTAATGATGGGGTAACCAGGGGTACAGGGTTTTGACCCATGGCCATTTGTAGTTGCCAACAGCGCTGTCTGTCGCCTGGTCAAAACAGGCGTTTTATGTGTCTCATGGGGTGGGGGTGGGGGGGTGGGGTGGGGCATGTTAACATCCGCTTGAAGTTGCTTCGTGAAGTTGATGCTACGTGAAGTGGATGGTTCGCGGTGGATGTTGCTTCGCGAAGTTGATGCTACGTATATCAGCACCATGTATTTACACTTCTATATATACTTTTTTATCTTCTATTGGTAGATATATATATATATATGGTTATATGTATACATATTTCAATATGCAGATGGTGCAAGTGCCTGGCAGACAGCTGCCAAGCATCTGCATGTACAGTGTTTACAGGTGTCACATCAAATGCGACAGTATTGCAAAGACATTTGGGCTCCGAACCTGGGAAAGCTGTCTCCAAAGGCCGGTACTCAATGTCTTGACGCAGATTGGAAAAGCCTTAAGACATTTCTACCCAGTCAGACGAAGCACAAGCAGAGACACCAGGGACAGAGCACAATGAACCCGCGCTTGATAACAAGATGTTATCAGTGGGTTTGGAGACGAAGTCTTCGCAATGTCAAGCCGCATGGTCTGCTGAAAGCCATGGGAAAGCACCTGCAGTAGGCCAAGTGAAGAGAAAAATAGTAATTTCTGCCGGAAGCATTTTGCCACGTTTTTACTGTGCTCGTAGTTCTACTGGCACAAATCACAAAGACGCACATTTCACCCAGGCGACCTGTGGCGTTGTTCCCTTGTAGTTAGCCTCGTCAAATCGAACAATCCCTGGTGCTACCACTCTGTGGGGTTGCGCACTAACGACGCGCACTTTCCCTAATGACCCTTCGGATGAGCCAGGGGGTACAACCGCTATGGACCCATCATAGCTGGTTTTACTCATTCTTCACCACTAAATTCCTGGAGCCCTGACCATTCTTAAGCATCACCCAACCCAAACGTCCACTGGTGAATGAACTAGCCACGACGTGACCAAACCTAGCGAATGATTCATGGTACCTCATCGTGGACTAAGGTACTACAAGGTGGGCCCCTGGCAGTTATAAGTTGGATTCTAACCCCTCATAACTGGTAGTTCCCAGGTAAGTCACTTGTAAACCAACAGCTCTAAGTGGTTGGGGGCCCACCTTGTACCAATCCCTGGGGGGGAGTCCACTCTTCGAGCTGGAGCTGCGCTGGCGCTGCACTCCTGCGTCTGAGCATTGCGTAGGCTGCGATGCTTGCGACTGTCGTCCAGGCTGTTCAACTCCTGCGCGCAGGGTCACGGGGGAAGCCACAACGGGGGTGGATCACCGTTGGGAAGTGGTAGCAGTGGTGAATGATGCTGGATGATGGTTCAAATGATGGTTGAAATGAAGGTGTTCATCGTGAATAACTAGTTGCTAGTTGATAATGGGTTAGTGAACTTAGAATTGATGGCTAATGATGGTTGGCGATGCTCAAGAATGCTTAACGACAGTTCATGATGCAGCTGTGCTATGGAAAGGACGAGTTGTCTTTGGAGGGAGCTGTGCAATCCCAGTGCATAACATACCACTCAAAGGCTTGCAAAGCCATGGTGCGCCATGATTCAAGACCTCCAAAGCTGAAAAATGGTTGCTTGACAGTTGCCTTGCCACTTCATGGTAGAAAGGCCACTATCCCTATTATCAACCACTGATCTGAGTTTGATTTTAGTGATGCACCAGGGCTTTGACTGAGCTCAGCAAACCAAAGCAAGTTGAGATCTCTGTTCATGTTTTGGGTGGGAACCTAAGCTTCCTTTATGGCTTTGGTGCTCAGCTTTTTCGCAGCTTGAGAAGCAAACACCCTGTGCCAGTGGCGACCGGCACATGCGGTTTGAGGCAAAGGACCTTGTCAAACCCTACCAGATGGTTCAAAAACCTGATCTACCATAAACCAACGAATTACTGACTTCACGTAGCTTCATACCTCATAACTGCCCGACGCAGTAGGATCCAAGCGGTATAACCACGTATCACTGTTTTGTGACTGCTCATGGTGCCCGAGCTTGGTTGTCTCATGATCTGACGCTTTCTGGAACTGGTAACAGGCATCATGTACCTCACCAGCTTGGAACTATAGCAACAATATCAACCTATATGGGAAGTTCTCAAAATTGGGGACCCCCAAAATGACAGGTGTATTACCAAAGATGGTTAATTAATATTGGATGATTTGGGGGTCCCCCTATTTTGAGAACCACCCATACATTATCTCTTAGTCTTAGTTTTTACAATGGAGAACCCCAAAGAATTGTGGGTTTATTACCATAAATGACTAATTAATTCATATTGGAGGATTTAGGAGTACCTCCCATTTTGACAAACCATCATATCATACACCATCTAGTCTGTAGTCATGAACAGTTCGAAGGAGGAAAATCGTTCTCAGTAGAACTTCTCTCCAAAACAATCAGCCTGGAACCTAGCAGGAGATGCACATCAGAGAATCACCCATGTTTAATGGGGGCAAACTTTATTGCCAACCATCATGAACTTACGGTTATAACTTATACCCATGTTCTAAACATTTGGTATCATCATATTGAACTATAGTCATTCACCCATTGCAGCAATTAATGCTAAACATTTAACTAACCACCAGTTGTTGTTACGATTGCAGTCGTTACTATTACCATTGCTGGTTAAGAGTTCAGACCCTCCGGTAATCGAACATGACCATGGAAAATCACCCATTTTGTCAATTTTTCTTCATCCAGCGAAACCATGGCCAGATTCCCAGAGGGTGAACGCCATGGCCATGAGCAATCACCAATTTTTGTTCCCCCGTGGCTATAAACGGTGCATTTTCCATGGCCATGTTAGATTCCCAGAGGCGAACTGCGCCGCAAGCTGCGCCAGCGATGGTGACGCTGCTCCTCCAGCCTCAGCAGCTCCGACTTCACCCGCTCCAGCTCCTTCGCCAAACGCGGGGCTGAAGCGACGAGAAGTCTACACAAACGGTTGGTTGATAGGGGAGAATAAGCAACATGCTTGGTGAATAGAGTGGTTAATAAGGGATGATAACTAACAATAGTGGTTAAACAACTACTATATCGTTGGTTTCTTACTATAAATGCTTAATATGAAGGATGATTCGGGGGTCCCCTATTTTGAGAAAGCCTCGTGATTTTGTCACTAGGTAGAAGGGATACCAACAATCACTATGGTTCTCCATGATGTCAATCCTCTGAACCAACAATGAGGGTACCCTAAGACGTTTACCGGTCTAATGATCGAAACATCCCTCCAAACGATCGAAATGATCAGTAAGCCCACCAAAATGATCAGTAAACCAACCGACCAGTTCTGGGGGCATCTTCACACGAGGAAACAATATATATATATATATATATACATATATTTATTGTATATAATATATAAATATATTCATAATATATATATATATATATTTATATACAAAAAACACTGCTCTCGATGGAGGTACAAGTACCAATCCTGGACTTCTCCCGGTCGAGTCCTGTCGCAATTCCTCATTTTCCTCTTGCAGCATCTGGAGCTATCGCAGTTCACAGTGCTGCGTGACGCGTCATGGCGCGGTTCCAGTCTCTCAGGTTGAAAGGAGGGGAAGCTATGGCATGCTGCTGGATTGCTGCCTGAGCTATGGCAAAGACACCTAGACTACATTCATGTATCCATGAATGTTGGTACTCTCCCCCAGGCCTAAATGATAATCATTGGCATGTTCATCAACCAGCCATGGGGGTGAATCATCTATGGACACAGCTATACCCCAATGAAGATGCACGTCCTTCCAATGGCATCCCTTTCTGTTCACATCCCCGTGGTGAACAAACTTCGGCTTGGCTTGTTGGTAGCCAGCATTGTGAGGTACCTTGCCACTTTGGGGTGACAAAGTCATTGGTCTGCCATTTGTTGCAGGCTGTTGCAGTTTCGATGCCATTTCATGCTTATGATTGATTTATGTGAGTATAGAGTCGTTCGAAACAGTATTCAATCGTTGTCCTTCATCATTGACCACATCATTGCGGTCCTTGTTGGCATCCAATCGTGCTGTTTTGTTCTCCTTCTCGGCTTTTCGTGCCTATTCTCCAAGCACTCGCTGGCTGGGCAACGGGGCGGCCTTGGAAGTGTGCACGGCGCAGGAAGGGTCCTGCTGACAGGTCAAGCCAAGATTTGGATAGCTACCAGAGGTTGGTGACAAATAATTAAAGGTGGTTAATTGATATCCAATCAATAACCACGCAATAGTAGATTGTTCATAATCAAACTATAGACAAATAAAGGTAATACCAACACCCAAAAATGATAAATTAATGCATCAGCCATCAACCAGCAAGAATGGACCGCGGTTGGACTTCACAAGCTTTGGAATGGCCATCCAGGGATTTCCGTCAAAAGTTGCAGTCGTCCCTTGCTGCTGGAGGTTCCTCCAGCCTCGCCAGCTAGCCGTAACCCTCAATTCACATTTTAAGGATCAGTTTTAAAGAATGAACATCAATGAACCACTTTTTTCATGGATGAATAAACAACGATTGTGTAAACGAATCACTTTAAGGATCAATCCTTTTTCTTTCTTGAAGAGGATCAATCAAGACCATCATTTGGGTATGTGCCACAATTGGGTCATGAATCACCCACCAAATGATGTTTATTTTACGATAGGAAACCAGTGTTTGACTGGGGATACCATTATGGCTTGGCACATACCCATTTGGAGGATCCATCCTTAATAAAAAGTGTCACCACTTCGGTCACTGAAAAGTGCTGCATCATCCTTCATCGCCTCGCCCAAGAAGAAGGTCCGTTTCCCCAAGATGTCCAGCATCGGCTGGACCTGGGGCCATGGGGGACCGGTGAATGAGTCATGGTAGCCATTGGTAGCCCTTGGTTCCCCTTGATGCATCATGGTTATACTTCATGAACTTCCCCTTGGTGTTGATATTTGAAAAACTGAGTGGCTGGCCATCATGGCGAACCAGAATTTTTGATCAATACATGGCTCATAACTCCTACCTACCTTGGTGAACGAGCACTCCTGGGGGCCGCTCCTGGCCCGGCTCCCAAGCACCAGCCAGTCCTTCTGACAGCTTTCCGGCGCTGGGACGCACCTCCTTCTGAAGAGCTTCTTCACCGGCCGAGAGGATCACCAGTTGACCTCAGCCATGAGACGAACCGCTGGGTCCACCGAGTCACAACGCTGCCACCTGCCTGTGGCACCTTCCAGGACTATACGCAACATGCACCATGAGATTTCGGATCTCCCTGAAGCAAGAAATCACGGCAGCTTGGTGGACCAAGCTGTCTCGGCATCAAACCCAAGTATGGCCAACTACAAGCAACAACTTGATGAGGGCTGCTGATGAAGCCACAGAAAACGACTAGCAGCAGCAGCAGCAGCAGCAGGAGCAG
>VSDK01013692.1:36476-50577 GCA_009767595.1 Symbiodinium kawagutii
AGTAGTAGTAGTAGTAGTAGTAGTAGTAGTAGTAGTAGTAGAAGTAATAGTAGTAGTAGTAGTAGTAGGAGTAGTAGCAGGAGTAGTAGTAGTAGTAGGAGTAGTAGCAGGAGTAGTAGTAGTAGTAGTAGTAGTAGTAGTAGCAGTAGTAGTAGTAGTAATAGTAGTAGTAGTAGGCGGCAAAGCTTAAGTACCTCCAACAAATGCCGCGAACAACTGCTATGCAGATTCAGCTATCTTTCAACGGGAATGCAAGCCCAGAGCGAATCAAAACTTTGAGACGAGAACAGCTCGAGCCCAAAAAGCTTGTGTAGTCGCCTTCTGCTCTTTTCCGAAATCCCAGATGTCGCACGTGGAAAACGTCTGCCTTTCGTGACCTACTATGAACCTCTTCACCTTGACCATCTTCACAGCTCCTAATATCAACCTCTCCTCATCACCACCATAGCTGGTGGCCACTCCTGGGGGTCGCTCCGGCCGCCTAAGCCATCACCGGTCTCCCCCGTGGCCGAGTCGCCGTTCAGCGCAGGACCCTTCGAACCACTCACAGGCGCCTGGCTCCGGGCACTGCGAGCGAAGCGCTTAGCAGTGGCAAATAATGCTGAATTAATGATGGTTCGTAGTGGATTGAATGATGGTTAGTTAATTTAGTTAATCAATAATGGTTAATTAATGATTAGTGAATGATGGTTAGTAGTGGATTGAATGATGGTTAGTGGTTAATTAATGATTGGTGAATGATGGTTAGTAGCATATTAGTGGCAAATGAATTATCATCTTAGTATCATAGTTTAGCAGCTTATTAATTTAGCGATGCTTAGTGAATGATGGTCAGCTTTGATTAATGATGGCTAGATAATCAATAATGGTTAATTAATGATAGATTGATTAATGTGGTTTGAAAGACTTATATGATGATGGTGAATGACGCTTAGTAGTGCTAAATGATGATTAATAGTATTTAATAGCGGCTGGATGTGGGCTTGTAATCGTTCATGTATCGGCTGTGATAGTGGTTGCTTTATGGCTGAGACCTGCTAGACATAAACCATACCATGGTTGAAAAATTTCATTCACAGTCAACCGACAATCGTCTGAACCATCAACTGATGACACTAACCATTGTCAACTACTTATTCTTCATGATTTAGCCGCCTTTAACCATGATTTTCACCCATCATTCGCCATGATCAACTGGTTCTCAACCACTAACCATTAAAAAATCTTCACAACTTTGGTTCTTAACCACTAACCATATAGTTGTTGTATCCATTTTCAACAACTATGAGATGAAACGAATCAACCCATCACGGGTCGCCATCCACTGGTTCCCTCACCGTCATGGCTTCTCCATCGACCCAGCGCCTCTAAGAAGCGGCCACCGCTGGCGGTAATGGCTTCAGCCTCAGCCGGCTGTGGGTCAAGACCTCGCACCTCTACTTAATCCTGCTTGACTCCCATAGATGATCAATCTAGTCTTTTTTGGGATGTTCACCGACCCATTTATTCCTTGGTTCGTATCGACCTATAGCATCCTATAGCCATATACCTGAAGATATCTATCACAGCTCAGCTTGTTGTTTTTTTCCAACGCTGATCTGAGTTCCTGGCAATCTCCATGACACACTCCTGGCTAGGCAAAGCATGCATCGTGAATTCGTCGCATGCCCTTCCTGATGGCTTCCACATAAAGGTTGCTTGGTGATGACTAACAAAGCTTCATAACTATGTTGATAACAATGAATCGATGGATGATTAACAGTTTTAGAAAGTTGTATGATGGTTGAATGATGGTCAAATGATGGTTAACAGCTTCATGACTATGTTGATAACAATCAATCGATGGATGATGAACAGAAAAAAAGTGACGTGATGATCAAATGATGGTTAAACTATCGTTGGCTACTTGGCTGTGCAACCCCACTTAGTCAGTGGTCGCAATTCCCCTTGTTGCTAAGGGTGTAAGCTACCTTGTAGGGCTTACAACCATGGTTACAACGCCAGCTGCATACCCAAGTGGGTACCCCCTAAGGTGCTGCTTGTAGCTGAATTCGTCCTCGTCGACGGTGGACATGTCAACGTATCTCTTGCCCTTGGCAATTCCTGGAGACTCAGCTGGATCTGTCTGGGGTCCGACCTGATCTACCTGATCTCAAGCTACTCGATTTGTAACAGTTCACTGGCTGGACAATCACCATATTTCAAACAGAGACCCTGGGAACCATCAAGAGCTGGAAGATTTTTCCACTGCTATGCTCGATTACCAGAGGGTATCAACTATTGCAATCAGACGGGTGCCCAGAGCCAGGAACTTTGGTGAACCTCCTAAGGATAAAGAGAATAGATACCTTTGTTGGGATGTGCATTTACAAATGTCTGTCAAAATTGAGAAGTGAATCAGCGTTAATTTATGAATCACCTATTATATCAGGTCTATCAGGAACCTATCCATCTACCATTTGGTGAGGCCACTCCTCAGGTTGAGAGGTTGTTTCACCTTACAGGCCCATGGCTACGCTACTCCGGTGTCCTGGGATTGTGCAAATTCCCATGCAACCGTGAGACGACTTCAGCCGTCAGTCCTGCCAACACGCCCTTTTCACCAAAGACCACGGCCCGAGCGGAGCTGGGATCAGAAGTGCACCTGCAGTAAGCCGAATTTCTGGCGCAAATTCGCGCTTGAATATCTTGAAGGATGGCTGAGATTGGCTTAGTTGATGGTTAGTTGGTGAGTTCATGATGAAGGATGCTCACCCAAACTGGTTGAGGCTGGGGTCGCCTAATCACTGTGGCTTAGGCTGGTTCGGGATCAGTGTCTTGAGCTCTCCAAAGCTCACCACCAAAGTCATGCTTCAGGAATCATGATACTGGCAGATTTTAGGTTTCACTGAATATAAACAAATGCACGCATGCATGTACGTATGTACCTACGTACCTACTGCCCATCCATCCATCCATCCATCCATCCATCCATCCATCCATCCATCCAATCATTATCGATCTTATAAATCAACTTTTGAGCTTGAACCTCCAGCATTTGGAGAAAGCCTTCACAGATTGGGCCTCAAAGAACCAAGGTCCCAGGTGACCAACCCAGCTGCATGGGGCCCCTGACGAGAAGACCACATCGCAGGTCTCGACCAACTCTTGCGCCGAGTCGGCCACCTGGTCGTCATGGCCCCCCGGCTGCTGATGGGTGGCTACCAGCCCCAAGGTTTGGACAGCTGGAGGTCACAGGTTGAAGTCACGGGTAGAGGTCACAGGTTGAAGTCACTGAAGTCACTGAAGTCACAGGTCTTCCAGTCTGATCCTTTTTTTCGTTTTCGTTCAGGATCTTCTCACGATGCTCAAAGCCACTATGGTGCTAATGCTCATCATCACTGCCTCCTTGCCCAACTCAGACACTTAGCCCAGCTTGTTGAACCACCAATGGTATCGCCATCGCTGCATTTCCACGCTGCTGTGCCAGCCCAGCCTTGGCCCCCTTCTTCTCCAGTGGCTCCCCCCCATCCTTGGACCGGTTCCTGGCACCGCTGCTCGCAGTCAACCCCACGGTGGCCTTGGTAAAAAGCTTCTCTTGGAGAGTCGCACTTATCCTTGGACCGGTTCCTGGCACCGCTGCTCGCAGTCAACCCCACGGTGGCCTTGGTAAAAAGCTTCTCTTGGAGAGATCATGTAGCAGTTGAAACACGAATCGATACAGGGGTACAGGGGACCCCCAAATCATCCAATTGTGATCATTTTTAGAAATAAACCAACCATTTATGGACGTTCCCCTCTAATGGTTGCACTCCATGATCAAGAATTGTCTGGAAACTATCAACTACCATTACTTTTGATAGATGCTTAGATACTGTAACGACCGACCGGTAAGTCGGTTGCTTGGTTGGTCAATTGATTGGTTCCAGTGATTTGGGGTGTGGGTCAAAACCCTGTGCCCCTGCTTCCGCTATCATTAACCATTGTTTTCCCTATAAAATGGTTGGTTATTACCCCCCATTGTTGGTTGGTTAATATTCGTCCGATCTCTGTCAGCACAGTACACACGAGCACCGGAGGTGGACCATGGATTGCTCCATCACCCCCGCTTGAGTGGTTACCCCACCCCACCACGACACCACAGCGTAAGGGACCATGACCATGATCTGTGGGGTGGAGTGGTTACCCCACCATCAGTCAAATGTGGCTTCGCAACTTTCTGTTCATGTCTATTTTGCGTGTGATCCAAAGATTCCCCAGCTACTCGTGGAAAATACTTGATTTCTACTGTTGCCTCCTACAAATTGCGGTACCACCAAATCACAGCCTGTTTCTCATTAGATATGTCAGAGGTCTTGCGCCCAAAGAAGAACCCTGGCAATGATCATGATCCGTCAAAACATCAATCACTTGTGTGCACACTGACCTTTCATCAAGCACAATCGGTTACCATGATTATCGACCATTGTTGAAAACATAATTTACCATTATCAACAATTAGCCATAATCAACCACTATCATAATTAGCCATAATGGGTTTGATCAACAACAATTAACCATAGTTAACCATAGGTAACCACTATCAACATCTATCAACAACTTCTGGAGCGCCATTCACCAGGGGCCCCCACCACACCGTGACGGCATAGCCAGCGTCGATGAGTCGACCCCTTGGGCGAGGACGTGGCGAAGAAGCTGCGGGAATAGCGGTGCTTCATGCTGGTTGATGCGTGGTGATTACCAATGATAACCGTGTGATTATGGTGGTGAGTGGTTTTTGACATGTCTAACTAGTGATTGTGGTGGTGAATGATGATTGGTGGTGAATGATTATTGATTTGTCTAGTGGTTGATATGTTTTGTTTTTCTTCAATGGTGCTGTTGATTGTTGTTGCTGATTCCGCAATAGTGTTGTGATGAACCCCGGTTCAGTTCGTCCCCGGCGGTGCCAATAGTTGCTCATACTGCCTGACAGTGTTTGATGCTGTTGGCTCATCATAATTTCCCGGAAGGATCACACTCCCAATGCTTCGGAACGCGGTCACATACCAACAACAAGCACTGGGAAAATAACTAAGAATAAACAACCAGTCCATGTAAATCCTACTTCACATTCAGAATGGTTCAGTGGTGATCACTTCGCATTGAGCTGATCCCAATTCCCTTAGTTCCCAATGACTCAAATTCACAAACACATCAACCTGCATAGATGCATCTAGTTACTCCTCTTACTTTATGATACTTTTAACTTATATGCTACTCTAGTTACTACTCGTTTAACTATGTGCTCATTCATATTTACCACTAAGTATTTACTATGTACTCACAATTCACTGAGTCACTAGTTACTCGAATAAATAGCTTGCATTACAAGTAACTCGAATAAATAGCTTGCATTACTCCCAATAGATGTAGAAATTTAAGTAACTCCTCTGGTGACTCCGACTCCTCTGGTTACTGGTCTAGTATCTCTATGAAGCTAGATCTACGTACTAGGAGTAAATTTACATAGTTACTGTCTGGATCTATTCATAGTTACTCCTCTCGTTACTCGGAAATTCCATCGTCAACGAGCGCCGACTCTCCGCCAAGCTACGCCATGGCCGAGCCCATGATGCCCATGCCTCAAAAACAACGACTGGTCCAGCACATCCGCTGAGGATTTTCACCACCAACGTTTGAAGATTCGTGGTTTATCGGTTGGTGACCCTGGATTTATCATGGATTCATCATTGTGCACACACCTTTATCATGGAGAATCGACTGATCTATATTGATTTCTCGTGGTTTGTCATGATTAAAAAACTGCAAAATTAACTGATTGTTCTATTGATTTATCATGGTTTGGATGATGCTTTGGATATGAGGCTTTAGCACGTGTTTTCCAGCTGTTGTGGTGCTTCACTGTGATCTGTTTCATACTTCTTGCAGGTTAGCGCTCACGATGGCTAATGGTGGATGATAACGACCAATGACCAACTCCTTGTAGGCCAATGTAGCCCAATTCCAAGATGGTCTGCGAAGGTTCATGCTTCGACCACGGTTGATCATGACGAATCAGGAATCATCATGTATAGTTACCACCCACACCTTCCAGCTTGGGAATGGCTCATCAGGGTTGTTTCCCACGCACAACAAAGGCAGTGGCTCGGGGTCAACACCCTGCACCCACAATTTGCCCTCCAATGATGAACACAATAAAGTCCAGCTGCTGGGGTGCTCGTTCAGAAACATCCGGTGACATGATGTGACATGTGGTACCCGCATATCTGTCGGGTCTGCCATAAATAGCATCAGCGCTACCCTCTACCCGAACGCCTTACCAAAGCTTCCTGGGAAACTGAACCCTAGGGTACCTCGAAAATGGCCAGCCCCGAGAGGATGAAGTTCTGAGTGGTCCTTGAATGATCACTGACCAAATTCTGACTTTGAACGGTTCTGGGGGTAGTACAACAGGCTTTTCTCTACAGAGCGATTGCCAAGCTGGGCTGCTGGGGTAACGATGCACAGTTTGCAAACCGAATCATGGTTCTTTATGTGTGGTGTTGTCGTTGATGATGTTGTTGTTGTCGTTGTTGTTGCTGTTGTTGCTCTTGTTGTTGTGGCTGCTGTTTGTTGTGGTCGTTTCTGTTAGTGTTGTTTTTGCTGCTGCTGTTGTTGCCGCTAGTGGTGGTGGTGGTGGTTTTCAGGAATGACATCAATGATGGTGGTGGTGATGATGATGATGATGATGATGATGATGATGATGATAATGCTGATGCTGGTGGTGGTGAAGGTGGTGGTTGTGATGATGATGATGATGATGATGATGGTGATGATGATGATGATGATGATGATGATGATGATGATGATGATGATGATGCTGATGCTGGTGGTGGTGATGGTTGTTTGTTGTGATGATGATGATGATGATGATGATGATGATGATGGTGATGGTGATGGTAATGGTGATGATGATGATGATGATGATGGTGATGGTGATGATGATGATGATGATGATGATGATGATGGTGATGGTGATGATGATGATGATGATGTTGTTGATGATGTTGATGATGATGATGATAATGGTGATGGTGATGGTGATGGTGATGGTGATGGTGATGGTGATGGTGATGGTGATGGTGATGGTGATGGTGATGGTGATGGTGATGGTGATGGTGATGGTGATGGTGATGATGATGATGATGATGAGGATGAGGATGATGATGATGATGATGATGATGATGATGATGATGATGATGATGATGATGATGATGCCGCCTTTGCACTCTAAACACTCAATGCTTCATCGTAGTTTCCCTAAGACAGGGATGAAGCACTACACACCATGGAGACAAGTGGCATACAAGGTGTCATGCAAAGCTGCCTTGTGGTAGCTATAAGATGCTATAAGTGGCTTCTTCAATGGCCTATCATTCAACATCAACCATCATCAGCCTTTCTCAACGATTCTTTATTTCTGTTCACCATCAACATGAACCTGTGGAAACATCGTTGTACACAAGAACTTCGTGAACGACATGCGAACCGCTGGGGTTCCCGAACCGATGTATCCCACTGTCGGCTTCTCCGCCATTGCCCCGGGTCAACCGCGCTGGTTTCCGGCACAGTGAAGCGCAAAGCTGCAGCAACGTTGGGGGTGCGTCAGCTTGTGGCAGGGTCCCCCAGGGAATCCTCTGGCAGAGCTCTGCATTTCTGGCATTTTGGGGCACCACGCATGGGACACGTGTACACTGCAGAGAATTTCGTGATTAAGACAAAGGTACCAGGTTTTGACAACCCGGTTTGCAGGCCACAATGGGTCCCATCCCTCTTGTGCTATCCACTGCATGAGCGTGATCAAAAGTTATAAGTGTTAGGTGTGATTACGTCCTGCGCACTTTCAGCTCGTGATTTTCATCAAAACAGGGATGATTTACATGCATCTCCTATTTGTCAAGAAGAAATCCCCAGAAACCTGAAAGAGAAAGGCTTGCGCATCCAGGTGCGCAGAAAAGTGCTGCCATGTAAATCATGCGAACCAGATGAAAAACACACCCATGGACACCAGAGTCCATGTGCAACCCCTATTCTGATCGACAAATGATGGATCTAGCCCTTGATAAACCATCCTCTTTTTTACCAGCTCAAGAGCTGTTGTGACCTACCATCAAATATGGCAGGTTTGAACAGCCGGATCTTCCACTACATGGATCAGGTGGTAGCAGTGAAATAGAAACTGTTGGGTTTCAGGTGCTCCCCGCACCGATCCTTTTTTCCATGTAGGTCCTTGCGCAAGCGCTGAGGAATTCAAGAGCTGCAAGGGTGAAAATGGTGCCGGCGGCCGAACTACGGAGACTGCTGGACGCGAGTAGACTCCATACTGCACGAGGCCATGTTTTTCCAAACACTAGCTGCAGTAGATCAGCTTTGAGGAAACCCTAAGGTTTACCACTGACTGTTGGTCTTCCTACAGGTTTCTGATCATCCCAAGTAAACCAGTGATTGAGCAGATCAACCAGGGTTTCGTAGTTTGTTGGTCAACCAGTAGCGGATAGCTCCACAGTAGGATACAGCAATTGAACCTAAAAACGGCTGTATCTGGTTGGATATTCGATCAAAGAAGGGGTGCCTTGATCTAAGTGGGACGTGTGGTTGCTCTCTAGCTACCAGAAAACACATGCTGATGATGAAATTGGGATGGAAAGCTTTGCTATGGTGCCATAGCAGTCATTGATTTCCCACTAGGTTTCATGTGCATGGTTAGCTTCTGTGAATCAATCAGGTGACCCTTCCAGGACCATTCCAGTGATAGGAATAATTAACAACGGTGGTGATTCTTGCTGATCTTTCTCTCCTCTTCTACAATGATTAAAAAACGTTGCCGTTGTAATATGACGATGAGCCATATGTTCATATGATGTAGGTGCGCCTTCGTAAGTGAGCCATCATTGTCAATGCCTTCACCGGCCCAGCTGTGAAACGACGAAGTTGGGTGAGACAACGGAACCAGGCCCTTTCTTAGCTGCGGCAAACTATGTGGATAACAAGGAGCAAAAACGGTTGAGAACTGTGGGTCTCTGATAACTATCGTTGATAACTACGGTTGATAACTAACTATGAGTGACTGATAATGCTTGATAATCGCTGAACAATGTTTGGGCCTTTGATAACAACGATGAGCAGTGGCCAGTTGTTTAGGTGATGACCTGTGTTTGGTGAGAAACCGAACCATCGAACAGTCTACTGTGTCATATGACAAGTGGTAAGTGACTGGGGCTATGTACGGTGCTTCCTACATGGTTCTTGTCCACGAGCCTCCTTTTAGGACTTGCATGTCATCGTCAGCAAGTATTTGGGAACCATCCTGTACCCAAAAATGATCCTAATGCGAATCATGAACGGCTGCATGCAGTTGGCTCAACTTCTAACTATTGATGTTTCTATCATGTTCTATGAGCTTTCTTGCTATGTCCCTTGGTTTTCGGTTGCTTGCAGTGAGGTGAGCAGTTGAAAGATGGAGCTCCACATCTCGAACCGCTGGAACTTAAAGTCACCCGGTCCCATGGGCAAACCATCTTTACATGGTGGATTCTCCATGCAACCAGCAGGTGAAGAATTGCACTTCTTTCCACCGTCTTTTTCTGTCCTAGCAATGGAAAATCACCAGTCATAGCTTTCCTAGGGTTCCCCCATGTTTCCGTTCCAGTAAGGTTTACCCATGTTTCCAGGGTTTCACCATGTTTTCTAGGGTTTCCCCATGTTTCTAGGGTTTCCCCACAGTAAAAAATGGTACAGGCCACAGCTCAAGTTGACCCGTTCCGTTCGGCAGCAACTGCTCGACACCGCTCCGTGTCACCAGATGCGACCTGGCAACTGGGCATGGCACAAAAAACATCCTGACATGAGCGTCATTTCCAAGAAAACTCATGTCGGGATTCCAAATGATTTGCCAGAGAATCAGTGGTTTTGCTCAGAAGACCATGGAAAATCATTGAAAATTCCATTGTCCGATTTGGGGTTCCCAGCGTTGAAACAATGACAAGAACCATCTGCTGGGAGCAATCTTCGAACGCCACAAGCAAAAATGGTTTGGATTGCGACTGACATGGGTTTGTCATCCACATAAATGGTTATTGATAGGGAACCAACCAGCTACAAATCAGTCATGCACATCCCCATATGCAATATATAGACTGTAATAGCGTCCAAGTCAATGATCGAGACTGCAAATGCTACAAGACCAATGACCAGAGAACCCCATCCGATCATTCTCAGCTTGCCAATGTTCGGTTCTGCCGCTCCCACTTTGTGATGGTGAGCTACAACCATCAGGGAAAATCGGACCAAGACCCTCGTCACTTGAAAAAGAAACCCAACCTTTTCAAAGCCATACCCTCTGGTAAACTAACATGGCAATGGAAAATTCACCATGAATGGATGATTTTCCCAGGTTCTACCCACGAAAAAATGGTGGACTTTCCATTGCCATATTAGTTTACCAGGGGCTTCACACCCACGGAAAGGGATTCGGGTATGGGTCAAGATTATTAACCCCCAATATGGCCATTTATGATGAAAATCTGTTATAAACCAATAGATTTGGGGGTACCCAATTTTGACTCACAACCATTTATGTCCAATTTGGGAACTCCTGAAACATGATCCTGAGTAGAAATGAACTGGGGCTTTCGGACGGTATCAAGGATAGACGCCATCCATAACGACTGACGACCGCCTGCAAAGTGGATGCAAATGTTCATACTCAATGAGTCATGGATAAATGAAGCAACAAGGAACCAACAACCAACAACAAACATCCACAAACACCAACAGTTGATGATTTTCCACGTAAAATGACCATTTTTGGTGGGATCATTGGTTACCCTGTGGCTTGGCACATACCCAGTCCATGATTTCCCCTGCTTTTTCCCGGGGGCCAAGCCACATCCTTCCCCGATTTCACCGCCTGTGCACATTGCCGGCGGCAGGACCACCCTTCGGGGCACCGCCGACCTGAAGCAAATGCTTAGTGCACTGAACCAGTGAATGGTTCAGCATTTGCAACCTAAAATATGGGGTGTTCCCTGGTAATAGTGGTTAATAATAGGGGATAAATATGTATGTATAAATAAATATATATATATATACATAGATCTATATATATATATATGCTTTATAATACCTTACCAATATTGATTGTTTAAACATCTACTATATGGTGGTTTCTTTGCATTGGGAATCCCAAGAAAGTAATAGAAATTACCATAAGTGGTTAATATTGGATGATTTGGGGGCTCCTAACCATTCAATAATTAACCATCGTCGATGTAGGTGACCCATGGTGAACTGATAGCAAACGACTACATAAAGAACTTCAAAGTTCCTAAACATGAAGACTATTTCACTGTATTGATAAGGATTAACCAACTGGTTTGCAGGTTCATAGTGAATGGTTGGCACATTAACTGTACTTAATGGTTGACAACGACGACTACTTGACCATTTCAGCACCTGTGTGGCTAGTGAATCATTTGAATTAATTATTGACAATGATAGTGAATAATGTGCAACTATAAAGCTCAATTAGTCATTGATTAAACAGACTGGTTCATAAGAATCGTCAGTAGCTATAATCAGCAGTAATGTTTGAGAATGCTAGTGATTAACGGAACACGGCGATAATGGTTTTGAATTATTTCTCATGGATTTACCATGGTTTAGAATACTCATGAACAATGCGTTATGGTATCGGTCAAGACTAACCACTATTCAGCATTGACAGTCAGCATTTCCACCTTCATGAAACATCAGTAACCGTTGTTTTTTTCATTTCTATTGATTTCTGCAGTCACTGTCAATTCAAGTATGTTTCTATCCCGGTTTTCAAACAGATTTCTGTTCATTTGCCTTCATTTCAGCCATTCCACGCCATTCCCCACCTTTCCCTGCTTTTCATTTGATGTAGTCCCTTTTGATGGTTCAGAATGGTTATGATCATTCACTCGGGAGTGGTGAAGAGTCGCTGACAGCATTTCCATTCATTCGATGGTTGATCAAGAGCCACATGAACCAACGAATTGCAATCAAATCCGTAGAAAACGCAGACCCAAGCGAACACATCACCCAAGTAGCATAGTCTCCTATCAACAAATAGGATTACCCTCCAGTGATCTAAAATTGCAATGGAAAATCACCATTTTTCTATTCCGAAACCCTGTGAAATCAGCTATAACTGCTGGATTTTCCATTGCCATGTTAGTTTACCAGAGGGTAAACAGCGGCCATCACCACCACTTTCAGCTACCCTGTGTCACGACCAGCGAGGCAATCTGCTTTGGTGCCAACTCTAAGGCTCGAACGTAGCTTGGACGCCATGCCCTTAATGCCCACCACCGCGGTTCCTGCATGCCAAGTGGTTGACATCCTGTAGGTTCCAATGTAACCACCGTTGGTCAACATTGGTTGATTATTCCTGTGGGTTTATTCAGCCTGCACCTTGGGTGAACCTCACATGAAGACAACGGTATTTGTTGGGATGTTTACGTACTAATCCGTAGTTGCTTGGTATTCTATGTAGATGTGGCGAGAGAAAGAGAGAGAGAAAGATGATGTGGTCATCCTGGAGTATCCTGGAGTATCACAAATTGAACCCGCCCCCATGGGTAAGCAAATACTAAATATAGGCATATTCAGCATCTAGCCAGTTCTGAAAATAGGGACCCCAAAACTGGATAGCTTATTGCTATAAATGACTAATCAACGGATGATTTGGGGGTGCCCCTATTTTGAAAAACCACCATCGACTCCGGGATTGCTATCTAAAAGATCCTCGAGCAATCCAACAGCGCCCGAAAATCACCATCTGCAACACTTCAATCGCAGAAATGCCGCCAGGATTGTCCCCCCAGTGGAACCATTCCCCCTGTACCATGGCTGCCATGTCACCGCCGCTGGAGTTGCCAACAGCCCCACTGAAGGCCTTGACCATGCTGCTGTTAGATGAGGCAGCAAATATGCAGATGCTTTACCGGATGTTTTACATATTTTTTACGTAACTTTTTACATATATACATACAAATGGACATGTTAATACCTACATGTCCATACATATATACGTACATTTACATACATATCTACATACCATTGTTCAGCATCATTGATTCATCATTCTGAACCACGATGAATGGTACATGAAAACTCTCCACTATAGACTCTGGACCAAACCTGGGCATCACCAGCCTCTTGGGAGAACAATGATTTCATTTGGGGAGATGAACATGAGTATCAAACGCGGTAAGGAACGCACCAAATATATCCAAATATCAAGTACTGGGAACAGAACGAGAAACTGATCGGGACGCCGGAGACCGCGGATTTTCACGTGTCATGTGCGTGTGTGCGTCATGCTCGTCTCCCATAGAGGCAGTGGTTTGAGATGCTTTTTCAGCATCATTACTTCCCCCATTCCTTTTGGATCATTTCACTTCCCTTCACCCGTCCTGGGTTTCTTTTGCTTCTTGTTGTAATTTTTGTTCGCCTTTGTCTTCAGCTCTTCTCTGGTGAAAGGCCTGGCCATGGCTTCGGCGCTTCGGCTGCGGCTTGATGTGTGCAAGCGACTGATCATAGCTTCGTTAGCCTACGGGATGTATCCAACTAAGCTAGGGAGATGTAAGGCTTAACCATGCCCTCCAGAAAGTCAACCTACTGGACCGCATTGAACCTGCGGACAACAAAGCAGAGCGGCGCCATTACGAAGCTCTCTGCCATCATTGGGTTTCCTTGCAAAAAAACAAAACACATGCGGGAGGAAGAACTGATTGTCGTCCGGTGATAATGATATAGTATATGTACATTCATATCATTCCCCACATTACCCGATACGGGATATATGTTCCAGCCCTGCTGGCCCCCCTCCCCCCCCCTCCCCATCCTCACCCCCCCTCCCCTGTGGTGTGGTGGTGGGGTGGTTTGGGGAGTGGGGTGGTACAATCCAAGTAGTGCGCACAAGTAATATGTAGGTTGCATGTTGGTAGTATGTAACTAGTATGCAAATAACATATAGATGCTATATGGGTACTATGTAGGTGGCATATAAGTAATATATGATATGGGAAGTCTATGGGTAGCATACAGGTCG
>VSDK01013692.1:51035-68138 GCA_009767595.1 Symbiodinium kawagutii
GGGGGGCCGTCGGGGCCTGGGGCTGGAACATATATAACCACTGGGCAGGGATGCGTATGTATATACATGTATATGCAAAAGTAGAGGCATATGGGGTTATCTATGGTTATCTGCAACCTTCGGACAATCCAATACAAATGGTTGTCCTCCGAACTACCTAATATGTCGGTTGGATGCTCATGTTGTAAGCTGTCCGCCCACCAGCCGAGAGTCAACAATAAAGAAGATGATTAGATATATTTGGGTTATAACCCCGCATTCTGGGAGCATATTATCACATGCTACTACTTCGCAAGCATCTAGCCATAGCTAGAACATCACCAACCCAGGCCTGATCATATGCTACTACATGAATCAGTTAATGGTAAACCCACCAGCGAACCCAACTTCACGGTTACCCCAGTGAACTAGTAGCTTATCCTCTTGGCTACTTCCCAAAACCATCCTGAAATGATTTTCAGCATTGGGAGAGCACCCATGAACAAACGCCTCATGGATCCTTGAATTCTCCGGAAGCATTCGCGTATTTCCATAACCTGGCATAAGGTCACTTCATTTGGGGAGAGTTTCCCCAACCATCATCTTTGGAGGCGCCTTATCATGAGGTCATAATGTAAGAGGTCTCGAACAGAACCATCATCAACCACAACTAATCATCATTAAACAGAATTAACCATCATTAACCACAATTAGCCATAATTAAGCCATTACTAACCCTTGTCAACCATCATTAACCATCACTCACCAGCTGCGCGTCACAACTGCTGCAACTGACGGGATGACGACTGCACCTCTGATCGTCCTCATCGTCATCGTCTTCATCATCTGAGTAGTCCTGGAAGCACGGCGCAGTGCTCAGGCGCTTTGATTAGGATGATTAGGATGATTAGGATTCTTTGGATTCTTTGGATGATTGGGGTTGGGATTGGGGTTGGGATTGGGATGATGAAGATGATTACCATGATTAGGATTCCTCAGTCCACAGACATGCTTGAGCAAATGCGTGCAGCTGTATCCTACAAATAGAAAAAGATATGAGTGCCTGCCCCATTAAAGCGTTTGAATCGTCTTATCCTACTCATAGCATCTGACAGCTATATCAAGTATCTGATTGATTGTCCATAGTCGTTGATTTATAGTGGTCAGGAACAGGCAAGCCGAGGTCTTCAATTGGATCATGGGGGTATGTCGGTATGCTGGATCAGTCTCGATCATAGGGAGTATAGCCCCATCAACCAAGGGAGTTTATGTCAATAACTACCGATGACTTTCGGGTGGTATTCAGAGCATTGAATCAACTTCCCTCATTGGAGGGCTATCACATTGCAGCACGTTCATCTTTAAACCTGGAATGACCATTGTGAACGAACAGTTGACATCAGGAACCCCACTAACAAACCATCGATTCCCCATCATTGACCTTCATCAATCAGTATTTATACACCACGTACAACAATCATGATCCACTGCAAATATCACTATCAACCATCAATACCCATCAAACGACCGTCAATCATCTACTATGACATTCTTCGACTAATTAAGCATTGATATCCATGGCAGACTAGTCATTGGTTAATAACTATCAAACATGTATCAAACATGGGTGAACTATCACCAAACAATGAGACACCTTTGCAAACCATAATAGAAAATTAGACCCATCAGCATCTAACGATCAATTGCTGTTAACCCGGACAAATAAACCATTGGTTTATGAATTGGGGGGTAAAATTTTAAAAGGAAAACAGTTGGCTTAACTAGGGGATACCCCCTCTTGGTGAACGTTTGGGGGAAAATCCACTTTTTTTTAAAAAAACTAACGATGGCAATCAAAAATCCACCAATTCTTTGAATCTTTCCCAGGGTTTCTTTACAAACCATGAGGATTGATTGGTAACTTAATTAGTTAATCCAACTAACCAACTAACTAAACAACTAACCAACTAACTAAACAACTAACTAACCCTCTTGGTGAACTTTTGGGGCGCTCGCTTCATCCAGGCTTGGCATCAACCATGAGCGCCTCTACGGTGCTTGGCAGCTTGATCTGCAAGCTCGTAGACGTCTGCCCTGTGCGAGCAGGCCTGCGGCACAACGGCACGGCACAACGGCCGTGGTGAACCAAGGACCAAGGGCTCAAGCACGGGTCATTTGGAATGGCTTTCTCCGTGGTTAGTGACTGGTATGTAACAATGGGGATAAGAAGCAACTGCACTGGTGAATTATGATGAAAATTGACGGTGCCCAGTGATTAATATGGGTTAAGAATGGTGGAATATGGGGGTTTCTCAAAATAGGGGACCCCCAAAAATGGTTGCTTTACTGCTATGAATGATGAATTGATATTGGCATGATTTGGGGGTACCCCTGTTTTTAAGAAACCACCATATCAGGAATAAACAGCAACAATAACCGGCGTCAAAGACAAGCAGCTAGCCATGACGACGGTTGATGGTGAATCATGGTGAATCGATCGATCAAAGGGGTCAAGAAAATGTTGCAGTCAATCTGTGGTCAATGGTTTAAAATAGTTACTTTGCGAACTATTGGTTTTTTGGGGTTGTGATCATATATATAATTGATGTCAATTAATGGCGTTTCAAAGTCGTTCAGATGGGTATGGTCAAGTGCAGGTTGAATTGCAGGTTGAATAGCTGGGGCTCCGGTGGGATCATGTCGTGTCGACAGTCTCCAAGTCGTCTCCAGGAAACGACTCGGCCCTGACAGCCCAGTCCTTGTATTCTCGTAGTCATCATCGTCCTGGGGCAATGGATGGCAATGGCCTGTGTTCCACTTGACGGAGATTATCTGCGTTCAGTCACAAGAGCCAAGAGAGCTGAGATGTAAGATGCATTGATCGGTGATGGGGGCGATGACCAGCTGAGGTTCAAAGGTCTCATTCATAAACAACTGGTCATTTTTTTGCTTGATCTGCATTTCGGTGGCGTGAAATTCTGAAATTCCACTGGCAGAATTTCCTCACCAGATAATCTGAAAAGGAAGGAACGTTTATGGTCGATCTATCACCTGTGCAAGAGCTCATGTGTTTATATAATTTGTTGTGAAATTCTCGTCCGACAAGTCGCTGAACTTTGGGCAGTCGAACAACCTTAGACATGAGTGACTGGGTCAAATTTACGACCCGTCTTTAACCAACAATCACGTATTGTGATCTAAGAATGCCAAGCGGACCTGGAGGGAGGCAAACCCTCAACCTCATGTGCTTCAAGCCAGAAGGCCTTCAAAGACAACACCGCATCCAGTGGGCAACAGGTCCAGATGCCCTGTAACAGGTGAAAACAAAAATCTTTGTTTAGCTGGAGATTGTACTGCAGAAAATCACATGTATTCCCTTCTTGCATGAGCCAGCGCTTTACGCTTCCTGTCAGTGTTCTTTCTCTTCTCTGGCTATGGGTCAAAACCCCGTACCCCTGGTTCCCCTATCATTAGCCATTGTTTTCCCTATGAAATTGTTGGTCATTATCCCCCACTAGTGGTTGGTTAATATTGACCCATAGCCCTCTCTCTCTCTGTCTGTCTCTCTCTCTTTCTTGCGACTTCACCCACACCACAGTCCCATGACCAGCAGGAGCGCTTGCGCTCGAGAAAAAAAAAGGAGCCATCCTCAAAGAGTAAGGGATCTACAACGACATCTTTGATCGCCATGATAAGCATATGGACTACTAAAACCTCTTGCAAATGGATTCCACTGATTGGTTACTGACTATTCCCAAAGCCATGACTTTCCATCACCTGCCATGGTATCGCATTCAGAGCCAGAGCAGCGCATGAATGCGCACAGTAAGCTCCTGCTTCAAGGAGTCATACATCTTCAGCAGCTCATTGGTTCGCTGCTCGATGATGGCCAAGTACCTCCAAATGAATTTGAGCGCCCCAAGCGATTGAAAAAATGAATGCGCCCAAGCTGATTTGGTTGCTCTTCGAACCAAACTTGGTGCCAAAAAAACTGTTGGCTGATCGCATGATCACCTCTTTTGATTCACAGTTGGACATCTATTCAGAAGCACCATCAACCACAAAGTTGTACTGACAGTAACAACTGGTACTACCATTGATCAGTCCCATTCCTACCATCCATCAAGGTGTTACAATGTGTTACCACCAACCACTCGTACTGCTCACCATCTAATCCCAACAGCGAAGAGCGTTGCTTCGCCAGACACGTCAGCTGGCTGCTCCATCTCCTCCACTTCCAAAAAAAACATGAGAAATGGCTATGGGTCAAGCAGTTGACCAACCAATCATGGAATATAATCACCAAGAATCATAGGGAAACGTGCTGGTTAATGATAGGGAACCAGGGGGACTAAGGGTTTTGACCCACAGCCAAATGACTTGCCAAAGATCAACAAGCATGTCGCATGCGTCGCATGACCATGTGGATGATCGACTACCGCGGTTGATCATGTTGGTGTTGATCTTTAGTGAGACGTTTGTTGCTAAAGATCGACTACCACGGGTGATCAACAAACATGATGTTGGGATCTTATCTCCAGCTGTATCTTGACCATTAGTAAAGGCTTGTCAATCATTCATTCACCATAAATTGACCACTATCAACCACCATTCACCAACTAATCAACCATTGGTTGACCATTAACCATAAATGCACCACAATTAATCACCATTAACCACGAGTAAGCACCATTATCAACCAACACAGATTCAACTACTGCCAAAGGAGTGATTGTCAAATGCTCACCTTCCCCGATCCAAACACGACGCAATTCCCCACGGTATTTCTTTCAACCAGCAAATGAAAAGGTTTTTGGTTCGTTCAAATCAAGAATCAAATGGCAACGGTTCGAATCAAAGCGAAAACACACCTCAACCACCATTAACCACCATTCAGCAACTAGTTAATAATTGGTCAGCCACGAATCAACCACTATTAACCAACATTAACCATCTAATCAATCATTGGCTAATTGTTAACCATAAATTCACCACGATTGATCACCATTAACCAACCAATTAACCATTGGCTAAGCATTCATCAACTATTGGCTAACTATTAACCAACTACTAACCACCTCTAACCAACTGGCTGTGGGTCAAAACCCTTCGTCCCCCAGGTTCCCCATCATTAACCACTGTTTTCCTACTATTCTTGTTGGTATCATCCATGATTGTTGATTACTATTAACCAACTACTTAACCATTGGTTGACCATTAACAATAAAATTTCACCACCACCATTAATCACCATTAACCACAAGTTTCATCGGCTAACATTAGCCACTATTAACTATCATTAACCATCATTAACCACCATTAACCACCATTATCATCCACTATTAACCACTAAGCAACGAACTAACCATTGGTCACCCACAAATTCCAACCACGCTTTCAGGTCTGAGCCGCCCCGACACCATCATGTTGGCTTCACTGATGCCGCTGCCGCAACCGCAGGGCAGGTCCTGCGGCGCAGCACCCTCCAACCAACCAACCGAGCAAGCAACCAAGGGTGAACCAAGGGTGCACCAGTGGTTAACCAAGGGTTAATAGTGGGTTAATAGTTAGCCAATAGTTGATGAATGCTTAGCCAATGGTTAATATTGGTTGGTTAACTAGTTGGTTAAAGGTGGTGAATTTATGGTTAACAAATGGTTAGCCAATGGTTATCTAGTTTGTTGAAGGTGGTGAATAGTGACTTAATAGATGATTTATTGCTCAATATGCTGTATCTAATGGTTAACTGGCTGGTCAATGGTTGATACGTGGGTGTAATATCCAGCTAAATGGCAACCAAGCAACCAGTTGTAGTTGCCTCATCGACAAGTTTCTTTTGCTGACTTTGGCAGCTCGCATAGCAACAAATTCCGATGTGCCGGAAACTGGCTATATTGGTGCTGCTCGCAATCTACTACGCTTGGATCTGAGTCGTTATAAAACAGCATACTGCATTGGTGGTTGGACCACCCCTATGAAAAGTATTAGTCAACCAACCAGTTGTTAATAATTACTAGGGAAAATGAAAAATGTTTGAAACCACCAACCAGCATAAAACAGCGGCCAACCGACCAACCATGCTGGCCATTTCAATCAGCCCAGCTGTGCACTTTTTCACATCGCTTCACCCCCTGAGCAACTCCCCGATTTGCCACACTGGCAATGGAAAATCGACCATTTGCATATACAATCATATATAATTACATATTGTTATGTGTGATGCTTTAACTTTCAGGTTGTTTTTGTTTGCATATTGTTGCCCTCAAGTAATCATGGCCGTGAAAGATGATGGTTTCCATCAAATCTTCTACAAAGCTCCGGCCATCGCCATGTCAGAGTACCGAAGGGTAACCTTGGCTTTATCGGCTAAAATGATGGCTTTTGATGCTGCTTTCATGCTTTGGGAATGTTTTCCTCAACGTTTCTGCTGCTGAGACTATAATTTTCCGCCGTGTTTCCCATGTTTTCCATGGCTTTCATGTGTTTTTTTCCATAGTTTTTGCTGTGTTTCTCATGGAAAACATGTGTTTCCCATAGTTTTCATGTGTTTTCCATGGTTTTCCATGGCTTTTCCCGTGTTTTGCATGGCTTCTGCGGGTGGAAAGATCCCCAGCGTTCCCGCAGCCACGCGGGCTGCGCCCGCACTCCCGTTGCCGCCCTCCGTTCCTCTGCCGTGCAGCCCAAGCGCCGGAAGATGGACTCGATGCAGGTCCTGGAGCGGACCCATGGGAAGCTGCTGAACGAGGCTTGAGAATGATTGAGAATGGGTGGATGGTCGATTAATGATTGATAATGGGTTCATTAATGGGTTAACCATAATGATTAATAATTAATGATTGATAATGATTGATAATGATTGGATTAATCATCAATTATTGAAGTAATAAACAAGATTGAGAAAGGGTTGAGATTATTCTTCAATAATTATTAATAATTGAGATAATTATTCAACAAGAAAGTATCATCAATTATTCAATAATTATTAATTGAGATGATTATTCAATTATGATTGAGAAAGGGTTGATGATTGATTGATGATTGACACTGGGTTAATTAATGGCTTAGCCATGATTAATAAACCCATTGAAGTAATGGAAGCAACTGTTATTGATAACGGCTTATTGTAATGGGTTATTGAGTTTATTGATAAATCATTAGTTATTAGTTATTGATAATGACTTTTATTAACTGTTGGTTCCATTAAACCCATTGAAGTAATGGAACCAACAATTATTGATAATGGGTTATTGTTGCTTAATCCATTGGAAGTTGCTTATTGATGATGGGATGGCTTATTAAATAATGCACTAATGATTCATCATGGGTTGATTAAGGCTTAGTTTATTGAATGGTTCTGCTTCAATATTTCTTGGCTAGTTTTGAATTCTGGACTGTTGATAGTGGTATTCGACTAGTATTGGTTTAACAATGGTTGATGATTCATTGTCAACTAGTCATGATTGTCTTGTTGGTTAGCTAACCATGGTGGCTAACTCATTTATGAATGATCAATGAATAATAGTCCTAATCAGGTGTTGATATATATATATATATATATATATAGTCACTAGTTGATAATGATTAGTACTGATTAGTATATAAAGACGAGCTAATAATGATTTGTAATGACTAATCATGATTTTTGAATATTGACCAATGTTAATGATTGCAATGACTAAGGATCATTGATGAACAGGGATGAGTAATGATTAGTAATGATTAATGAATGATGAACAATCAACATTGATTAATGATGGTTGATAATGATTTCAGACACTATTATTAGCAATGGTTTCTAATAAATAGATATTGACTAGTAATGATTGGTAAGGATTCGTAATGAGTAAAGGATGATTAGTAAAGATGGATGATGGTTATTAGCAAATAGTGGCTCATAATGGCGAGTAGATTCCTCACCATGATTAGAAGGGTTACATAGTTCACCCACCTTATTTTGGATGATTTTCCATGGGTATCTTGTAGTTATAAGTGATAACCCCAACATCCAAGTCACCAACCATGGTTGAGCTGTTTTTCCCTATGTCTTGAGTAGCTCAAAAATGTATAAAATGATGGTTAGTAACGCAGAAGAAAATGGTCAAACATTTGCTGATCATGAAAAAAAATTACATGATCATATACCAAGTGTATCTAACCAAGATACCAAGCGTATCTAGCCCAGGATAAGGTCCGGGTCCATCCGGGTCCATCCGGGTCCCCACTCTTCACCAGGGAAACCTTTGGGCGTTTGGTTGGCACAGGCCCATGCTCAGCTCCTGATGTGCGACAACGTCTGTTGCGACTCCTGAAATGGCAAAAGGCGGTGCGGGCCCCTGGAGGCCCAGAAAAACCATCGGAGTTTCACCTGAAAGTTCCCAAAGGTTGAAAAGTCAAGTTTGGTACAGGTGCTTGGAACCTGGAAGATGAGATGTTCCCCCACCAAGAAATGGGTGTTCCAGGGGTCCAACTTTCCAAAACGTTTCGAAGATGTAGGCTCGAGGGAAACGGTTCGATCCCTCGGCTTCGAAACAACCCTCAAAGAGGTTGATCTGCTGTGCTCTCGTTCCTCAACTGGCACCCAGTCAGGTTTCACCACACAAGTGGTTAAGAAGCGTTTAGTCACCATTAGAAGTAGTTAAGTAGTTGTGATTTCATCACTTTCATCGCTGATGAATCTCCATCGTTGATGAATCTCGCTTTCCAAGAACTGGAACAGAGCTGCGGGAATTTCTGCTCTGCGAAGAAAACAGCAGCAGGATCCATTATGTCTGTGGGTCAAACCCATGTTGAAATCTATTCAGCTTTCCATAAATGTGCAGCATATTCAAAAAAATTGGATCACTGAGACGTTCACCTCTCCCCAACTTCCCATGGATGTCACATCTTCACCACTCGAAACCATCGTGGTGGTTCTGGGGTGCTTGCCGGAGAGTCGTCGCCCACCGCAGTCGCTCCTGATGCTTCACTTCGTAGGTGATGGCCTTGCGATCGATGTCGTTCCACTTCTCCTCCAGGGTCTCCAGGATCTTCGCCTCCGCCCCAGCGGCCCCTGGTGGGGGGCGTGGAGTCTCCGACCCGTTGGGGCCATGCGCCGCCGGCAGTTTCCCAGCTCTAACGGCTGTGAAACGGAGTCTGTCTCAGGATATAATGCTCGACTCTTGGTGGCAGGATACTTCCAGGTTTTTTTGGTGATTGGTTGCGACAGGTTCCTAGGAACAGTTTGGGATTCGCTTGAGAATTTGGCCCCTCAACATCTATAGACTCTTTCTGGCATATCTGAATGTATCGCAAAAGATGCATCAAGCAATCGGTGAGGTCAAACCAGTTTTAATGAAACTCAGTAAACTCATCGAAACAAATCAGTCGAGTCATGGCATAAAGATGCATGAAGTCAAATCCAATCATCAAATGTGTCAATCATCCAATGAACAGAAACAGTCCAGGCACTTGACCCTGGCAATTTTTTCCACCAGCGACTCATCCCACACAGAGTCTGGCAGAACCGGGCCGGGCCCGGCAACGGTTTTGTGTCCAAGGAAGGCGCGTGGATGCACGGGGCCTTTTGGTTTGGAGGGATCTGTTTGAATACGTTGCTGGTGTCGCAAAGTGCCCAAGTGGGTTTGTGCCAACATAGCAGGGTAACCAATGACCCACAAAAAATGATCACTTTACTGCGAAAACATTGGTTTGGGTGGTATGATTATTTTGGCACGTACCCTAGTGATTCTGCATCAAAGGAGAGAAGGATCGGTTGATTTCAGTGAGTGAACTGCACGCGTTACGACTTCCCATGACCCTTTGTAAGATCACTGCTTGGGTGCACCAACGGTGACCCAACGTGGCAATTTCAGTGACGCCGTGATCCCCTGGGATTCTGCGAGGTACTAGGTGCCACCGTACTGCGCAATCCTAGATGCTGGTACCAACAAAGAAATCATCCTTTTCAATAGCAAAACTAGTATGAACCAGTGAAAGAAGTGAATAATTCGATAGTGGCTACTGATGGTTCAATCCGTTCAAAACCAGTTCTTTTTGGTGTATACAATCAAAAGACCCTGGACCCATCTGTCCCAAACAGTTGATTTTTGGGGTTGGGGCTCCCTAAAACACTGGAACCAGCTCGGAAGGGAATGGCTGAGTGATGTCAGATCTACAGACACCTGGTGAGTGGTTTGTTCAGAGAGAGCAGCACGAGATCCACAAAAGATCCACAGATATGGTGAGTAAATCCGTAGAATTCCCTTCCAACTGGTTTGTGTCAGCTGCATCTCTTGAGGGGTTAGCGTTCGGTCAACATGTGCCACTGCTGTTGCCTCTCAGGGAACATTCATCATCCTGAGATGAATTAGAAATTCAAGGCATGCTCAGTGCAGAGCGAGCAGAGGGCACAAAGCTACAAATCATCAGGATGGTGACTACTTGCCAGAAACGCATGCTAAGATATACTAAGCCCAGGGATTTGTGTTTTTGAAGTTGATGGCGCTTCGCCCCCTTCGCCCGCGACCATTCGCATGGTGCGGTCGCCACCTTTGGACGACCATTCAACTAGGCGCCACCGCTGGCGGCCAGTGCCACCGGGAAGTGGGCGACCTTAGGTCAGCAAGAAAACCAACCAACGTCGATCTTCAACGAAGTTGACAACTCATGACTCACAACTCATCTGGTTGGTGGTTGAAGCACCCCCGTCATGAAAATATGCTTGTCAGCCAACTGTTTGTTAAGGATTACATTTGGGAAAATAGAAAATGTTTGAAACCACCAGCCAGTCATTGGCTTTTTAGAGATCATGTTAAAAAAGCCAATAGCTGTCTTGTAGAGATAATGCAAAGAATGAGAACTAATAAGTATGAACTAATAACTAACAAGTGCAATATGACCATAGTAGAACCGACTAATAAGTGTCATAGTCAGCCAGTTAAGCAACTAGCCATCCAATGAACCAACCGACCAATCAGCCAATCAACTGACCAACCAGTTTTTGCCCACCTTGTAACCACCATTGATATTCATTCACCATCAAGCAACCATTACAAATCATCCATTAATCACAATAGATCACCACCATGCTAATCACATCAACAAATATCAAGCATAACCATGAAATATTGTCAACCAGTAGGTAACCATCACTAGTCTTTGTAACCATCATATTCATTTACCCTCTCAAAAAATCATGATCGACTTGATCGACCATCATTCAACCACCCTTGGCCACCCTGAACCACTCTTATACCCCCCCTTATAGCACCCCTTATACCCCCCTTAACCACCCCAACCTCATGGCCCTGCTCACACCCCTGGCTGCCACGGCGCCAGCACCGCCACATCGTCGCTGCTCCCGCGCTGACGCGCTTCCCTTGCCAAAGCATCGGCCGTGAAGCCGCTAGAGACCTGGGCAGTGGACAGCTGGGGATGGTGGATGGTTCACTCGTGGTTGATAGTGAGCAATAGTAGGGGATAATAAGCTAATGGTGGTTAGAAATGATGGTTAATGATGGATATGTAATGATGGTTGATGATGGTTGATCATGGTTCATGACGGTTCATGGTTAATGATGGTTAATGATGGTGAATGATGGTGAATGATGATTAATTAGTGATGATTGATGATGGTTAATGATGGTGAATGGGTTATACAGTGATGGTTATATAATGATGGTTGATGATGGTTTATGATGCTTAACTACTATTGACTGATGGTTAATCAATAGCATCAATGGTGATGTTTGATGGTTCACTGGTGGTTCATGATATAAACATAGCATCAAAGATGGTGCTCATTGCTGGTGAACTGGTGGCTAACTGGTTAACTGGCAGTTTGACTGGTGGTTTAGTCAATTGCGTCATTGATGGTGGCTAATGGTACAACCAATAGTTCTGGTCAATGATGATTAACTGGTGGGGAATGACGGAGCCAGGGAGGATGGTTGAATAGGAATCAAGAAATATGATTCATGATCATGGTAAAATGTACTTAAATAAATGTTTGACGGATGCTGCATTCATCGTGAATGGTGATATTGATATTTGTCAATAAATCGTCATACTAACAGTAATCGATACTGTGAATACCAGGTTCTTAAGAGGTTCATGGGTAGACCATCATCGATCAATATAGACATGGTACTTTTAACCTCTTAACGGCCACAGCTAGGTAGTTACCTACCTAATACCTCCTGTCGGTAGACTCCCGTGGTGACTAATTCGACATCATAGCTGACATCATGGCTGTTTTTATCGCTGTTAACTATAGGGAGTCTACCTATTAAACAGCTATTAACAGCTAGTAACAGCTATAGTCAACAGCTATTAACATCTATTCAACATCTATTCAACATCTATTCAACATCTATTCAACAGCTATTCAACAGCTATAGTTAACATCTATTCAACAGCTATTCAGCAGCTATTCAACATCTATTCAACATCTATTCAACAGCTATTCAACAGCTATAGTTAACATCTATTCAACCGCTATTCAGCAGCTATTCAACATCTATTCAACATCTATTCAACATCTATTCAACAGCTATTCAACAGCTATAGTTAACATCTATTCAACCGCTATTCAGCAGCTATTCAACATCTATTCAACAGCTTTTCAGCAGCTATCAACAGCTATAGTTAACAGCTATTCAACCGCTATTCAGCAGCTATTCAACATCTATTCAACAGCTTTTCAGCAGCTATCAACAGCTATAGTTAACAGCTATTCAACCGCTATTCAGCAGCTATTCAACATCTATTCAACAGCTTTTCAGCAGCTATCAACAGCTATAGTTAACAGCTATTCAACCGCTATTCAGCAGCTATTCAACATCTATTCAACAGCTTTTCAGCAGCTATCAACAGCTATAGTTAACAGCTATTCAACAGCTATTCAGCAGCTATTAACAGCTACTAACCATTATTAACCATTATTAACCTCCTATTTATAGACCTTTTAACAGCTATTAACCGCTGTGGTCAGCAGCTCGCTTCATTCGACAGCTGCCCAGCGGCCAATGCGCAGCACTCCGCGTCGGTGATCACCTGGGCGTGCTGGGCTGCAGGTGGTGGCACGGTGGTGACGACGTCAACTGCAAGGGGGACCCCACCGTTGTAGTGGTGGTTAATGGTGGTCAATGGTGGTTAACTAGAGATTATAGCGGGTAACAAGGGATTTTAGTGGTTGATAGTGGTGAATAGTGGTTAATGATGGTTAATGTATGGTGGTTAATGGTGGTGAATGTATGGTAAATGGTTAACCAAGGGTCAATTGGTTGGTTAATAGTGGTTGATAATGGTTCATAATAGTGGATAATGACCAACAACAATGGTGAAACATCTGCCATACCCCGCAGTCATCATCCAGCAGATCAACCGTTTGTAGTAATAAACGAACCGGTTGCCTATGGCTCCTGAAAGCGTCACCAGAATGAAGCATCAAAAAGAAGCAGTGACCACCGGTACTGATGGCCCAACATCTATCCTCTGACCATTCACAAATGACACACATTTTTAAGAATTGGCCATCGGGCCTCGTGTAGCAGCACAGGGGTGTGGGGCTGGATGGTGTAACCGTGTACCCATGTAATCTTAGGTTGCCAAACATGAAGGAACATTCATGGATCTTTTCTCAACCAACAACAACAACAACAACAACAACAACAACAACAACAACAACAACAACAGGGATATGACAACTGAGAAATGTATGTGCATTTCAGTTTGGCAGGCATGAATTTTGGCGGGATGCAAACCTAAACACCCGTCAATTCGTTTTTGTACCCGATCTTTCACTTCGGCAGTGAGCCACAAGGTACGGGCATACCAAATCTCTCTCTCAAACTCCCTGGTTCACCTCCCCAATAGCTACGATGATTTTATGCTCATGACTCCAGAACGTGAACAGATTGTATCCTTTTGGTTGGGCTCCTTAGCTCCCTCCCAACCATAATGTAGTTATGTCCCTGGCTTGCCCCTGGTGAATACCCTCTGGTAAACAAACCTGGCAACGGAATATCCACCATTTTTAGCTGATTTTCCAGGGTTTCCCTTTTCAAACGGCTATTTTCCATTGCCAGGTTAGGGACTACCAGAGTGTATCCATGACCAGACTAGTCTAACTGTTGGGGTCTTCACCCGCGTTATGGGATGGCTGGTACCCATGGCCATACCAATGATGGCTTCCCTCACCGCCCCCCACAGCTCGTCCCCAGGGGCATCCCATAGACCATCCGATGCGACAACCACGAAGTTCACCTGACCGTGAGACACCAACCAGTGCCAGGGTCTGCAGTGACCCCGTGGCCTAGGCAAGGCCTTACAACGCAGTGACTTTCTGAAGATCTCTTCAGGGAAGAGTTCCCACTAAAATGGGGAATCATAGCAGAAAAGTATGTATCTGTCAATCTATGAAGCGTAGTAAGATCGTTGGGAAAACATTTACATGGCCCAAAAGTGGGTACAAACAGACCACAACTTGGGCGACAACAAATCTGTACTGGTTGGTTAGCAGAAAGCTGTATCAACCTTTAGAGTTACGTTGCGTGTTGGTTGTTATCCCCTGTATCTTCACCATGACGAACAAGTATTAACCATTATTTGCCATGATTATCACTATTGATACTAATATCAATTGTCTCTTAATCAATACTTCATTATGATGTGATATGTATCACTATATCAATAGTACAGTATCCCATGTATTCACCCTTATGATTTGCCATGATTTCTCGCTATTTTCAAGGCGTGAAGAACCACGGCAGCCGACACATTCGCACACCCCACTGGGTAAGGCCTCCTGCAGGGGTACAGACGTCGACTCCGGGATGCATGCGAAGCCGGCAGCCTGTTTCAGGAAGGTAACCGAAACGAGAATCTAAAACGCCCCTGGCCAGGAACTGAACCGACTGAGAACTGAATGGTGGAAGAACCGAGTTCGCGCCCCAGATTGGTTTGCCATCGAATCGAAACGTTCTCGAAGCCCTAGGAATCGAGAACGGGTTCATCTTGAAACGTCTATGAGTCTATACAAGGTTAAACCGTTTATTACCATAGTTAATGGCTAATCCGTTTATTACCATGGTTATAACCAGTTATTACCATGTTGCCCCAGTGATTTGACATTCAAATGAAGAATTTTGATGACAAAATGAGCTGGGATATCATGGGATATCTTGGTAAGTTCACTATATCACTGGGGGCCCACGCATGATCCGGCGGACGAACAGTGGAACAGAAAGAAGTAGGAAGCAGGGAGAGACACCGAGAGAGAGGGAAAGAGAGAGAGAGAGAACAGAAAGAGTAGCTGAGATGGACAGGTGGTTGAGAAGTTCATCTAGAAGTGATTGATTGATAGGGGATTATAGTGGCTCATGAGGAATCATCACCAACAATAATGGTTAAGCAACTACTAACATTGTGCGCTCTCCGCATCCGCTGGGGGCGTGCAGAAGTCCGAAGGGAGAGGGTTAAGCAACTACTATATGGCTGTTTGATGGCTATAAATGCTCACTGGTGGATGATTTGAGGGTGCCCCCATCCCCAAATTATAAGGAACCACCATATTTGTTGAGCTTAATAACGAACCACAGTGGACCAGTAATGTATGAAGCATAAAGTTTATCCTGCTCATTGTTGGTTAATAATTCATCCTGTTTGCACCCAGCAGCGATCACGAACGACCAGCAACTGATGGTTGATGAGAAGGGCAAATCATCTGTTCATGGTGAAGTTGGGGAGTGGTTTATCGTTTTGGACCAGCCATGTATTCATGATGATTATGACCAGCACAGACAGGCAAGTGTGAGCATCATGCGTCCCCGGCTTACGATTAAGAAGTAGAAGTTGCAAAGGCTACACAATCATGGCCATCAGTAATATGCAATAGGGGAATCAGCAAGTTTGGGTGTACAGAATGACTTTGGTCAGACCTATGGCCCATATACACTGTGCCTTGTTCATCCGTTATCTTGCACATTATGCGAGGTCTGTACTGCACCATATCAACCACTCATTGACCACTCATTGAACCATCATTCAACCAATAACCATTTTTCACCATCCCTTAACCATCACTAACCACTCACCAATCATTCATCAACCATTCATCAACCACCCCGGCTGCGCGCCTCCAAATCGAAGTTCCCCAAGCCACGCGTCATGGGCAACACGCCGCCCACACGACCCATGGCGATGCAGCCGTTGCTATTGGCGATCCTCAGCACCTGGTGGCACCGGTAGGGTTAGTATCACTAGTGGTTTGTAACCTATCATGATTTAGCCGTTAGTATCACAATAGTACTGGTGAGAAACGGCTAAATTACGATAATCAATGACTGATAATTATGAATATTGAGATGCCGCTAGCCATCTTGGCATCACAGCTCTACTCTCTTCCGGTCCACAACGGACAAGAACCACCAGCCACAAAGCTCAAAGCCCCACTTCCGAAGTCACCACCAGCCCTCAGAACTTCCCAACCCTCCAAGCACCCGCCCTTGGGACCCTCCAAGTACCAGCTCCCAGCCACGGCCCCAGCGCCCAGCCCCGCCTCTTGGGGCACTTGACAGGTGTGATCTCGGCTGAGTCGCAGCACTCCCTGGCGCGTCAACGCCACAGCCCGCGAGTCACCACAGCTGCAGCAGCACAGCTGCAGCCCATCCGTGGCCACAAGCACCGCGGTGCTGCCGCCCTTCAACCTGGGCTGGTGATGCTGGCGATGCTTGAGGCTGATGAATAAAGATTTTCTCAAAGTAGGGGACCCCCAAATCCTCCATTACCCTGATCATTCATAGTTGATATTGATCAGCAGTCCCTTTCATTTCAGATCTCTACTAATTGATTACCATTAGTCATGAACCCAAGATCGATCACCATCCCAGGGTCACCATCCTGTTTACCATCCTCAGTTATTGATCATCCTCCAGTTTATCATACTCCATCAACTTTGGAGGTTTCGAACCCCCAAGATTGCGAAACCATCCATCCATCCAATATGGCTGTGGGTCAAAACCCTTAGTCCCCCTGGTTCCCCCATCATTGATCATTTTCCTTAGTTGTTGATTATCCCCCATGAAAGTTGGTTCATGAATATTGACCCAGCTCGCCATATCCATCCACCATCCCCCCCACCTTCCC
>VSDK01013692.1:68271-92779 GCA_009767595.1 Symbiodinium kawagutii
AGGAGCTGCGGCGCCCCCTGCGCCGCCAGCGCCGCGACCTCGTGGCCCCGGTGGCCGTCGAAGACGCCCAGCAGCAGGGCCCGGCCCTGGGAGCTGAGCGCCACACGGTCCTGGGGGCGCCGCAGGCGCCGGTGATGCCCTAGGAGATGCCATGGAGATGGTGGGGAGATATGGGGAGATATGTTGGAGATGATGATGTGATTCCCGAAAATGTGGAGTGGATTGGGATGGTTCAGTCGGTTTTTGGATGGATGACAAGTTGACAATGGATAATTTGCTGGCTGATGATGGTTAATCGTCCTTAGGTTTGTCCACGATTCGTAAACGTGCTTCATAATTTGTAATCGCGATTTGTATATAGTGGGAAAACGACATACCAGCTATAATGAATACAGTTGTGATGCTTAGTAATCTGGTTGATGATGATATATAATATTTGATGTTGGTCATTTGTCATCGTTGATCATTCTTCCAATGACTCTGCATCAACGCAGTAGTCTTACCATGAATCCGCGCACAACTTACAGTACCGGAAGACTCAGCCATTCATGTTCTATGTAACACATACTAAGCATACTATATATCCTATACAAAGTTGGGTGCAGTCTCACAAGCACAGTGATGCTTCAACCCAGGTTGGGGGGCTCAGTTGCCGGCCCTTGGACGCACCGATACGCCCGGCCCCCAACGCCAGCAGCCACTTCTCCTCCCGTTTCGAGGACTGGTCCAAGGCGAAACTGCAGGGATAGTGGCACTGGGCACAGGTCTCCTAGTGCCATGGGGAAGCCAACCACAGGTGGTCCCAGGGGTTGGACCGGCCAACTTGGCGCTGGATGTGCATCCTGGCGCACTGCAGCACTATCTTCCGGTGAACTCAACTCATCTGCATCTCACCTATCTGATCCATCCAACCTATCCTATTCATCTCATCTTCTCTTATCCACCTATCTTCCCTACCCATCACTACCAACATCTTCCCTACCTATCCGTTAGCTGCAAAGCTTTTTGGAACTCCATGGATCTCCTCGCAGCGTTGCAGCCACAAGGGTTTCGTGGGCGTACACGGCGGGCTGCCGCGGCCCGGCGTCGCCAGGAGGCTGCGCGGCGCTGCGCCACGTGGCGTGCGGAAGTCCATGGCACCGCTACCGCGGCTCGGTGCCAAGGCGTGGAGTGGCCGATGCTTCACGGGAGCATAGCTATGGTTAGTATCTAGTATCTATAGCTAGTAAACTAGTATCTATAACTAGTAATTATCTATGACTAGGATCTATAACTAGGATCTATAGCATAGCTATGGTTAATGATCAATGAATTGAGAATGATCTGTAGCTATGATGAATGACTAGTGTAGTGTAATTGATGACGGTTGGCATCATGTGTAATGATTAGTAATGAGGATAATCATAGCTATGGTCCATGGTTAATGACTAGGATTTATGATTAGTCAATTCTAGCTTCATACGATCTATAGTTAAATCATCATGGCATGGAGATGAGATCGTCGATCTGCCAGATTCCACTCATATTCGGAACGGCAGATGTAAAATGACATTGATCGGAAGGTTGACCGAATTCCACTGATAGTCTTTGTACATACCTAAGAGTATCCTAAGAGTATCCAAACTTGTTGGTCGCAGCCATGTAATACCTCTCCAAGTTGGAAGGTCATCTCATTCGACCCATGGCTGACAACATCTTGGCCCAGTGCCAGTTTCACCGTGGGATGATGCTGCAGCCCAGGGCCTGGAGGGTGCGACGAGTCTGGAAGCTATGTACAGGAAGGATTCTTGAGCCATAAAAAGCCGGTGCCGTTGCGGCGACGCGTGAGGCCGGCCACGAGGGAAGTTGTACATCCAATGAGCCACGGTGTTTGTCCAGTTGGCCATAGCCCAAGTATGCCCAAGTCACTGGTGGTTTCCCTATTGAAAATGGCTGTGAACTTGGATGGTGAACCGGTTAACCCCATGTATGGAGCCGTATGTTTGAAAAATCCCATGCGTTGTTCAGCCTGGTTTTGTTATTGATCAAGTATCATTGATCACCTCTGATTATCAATTATCCCTTGATCAACCATTCAACCATTCGTCAACCCGTCATGAACCCTTCAGCAATAAGTCATCAATGATCATTCGGTGGTTTCTCAAAAAAAACAAAGTTATGGTTGTTCAATTCATAAACAATGATCAATATGTGATGATTTGAGGGGTACCCCTATGAATCGAGAACTGAGAAGCCACCATGAATTCATTGGCCATATCATTGAACCACCCTTTTGCCATAAGTTAACCATGATTTCTATCATTAAACCACCCTTTCAGTTAACCATGATTTACTTATCTTCCATATCTTCCATGGTAATCATTTTAACCATATCCAAAAATTGTGACAACCCTTATCTTGCATGTGGAATCTTCCATCTCCTCCGAACGTGTTCAGAGTGGCCTTCTCGGTGTCCTCCTTCCTGCTACTCTGACCGCTCAGGGTGATGTACCTGTGCGGCTCGCCACGGCTGGGTGTGACTCGACCCGCCAGGACGATGGCCGGGGACCCCCCATTGCTATGGTTGGTTTATTGCTAGTGAATAGCTATGGTTGGTATATCACTAATGAATGACCAAGATTTTATGATAACTGGAAAGATGGTTGGTTTCTTGGGAATGAATGACTCATGAGCATTCATTACCCATGAATGACTAATGAATGACTATTTCTAAATGGTTGGTTCAATACCAATGAATGACTCATATTGGATGATAACTGGGGGTACCCCTATGACTTGAGAAACCACCACTTGAGCCATGGTCATGATACTACACATTGGGAGCCTGGCCAGCAACACTGAGGGCTTCAGGCCATGACCCAAACAGGTTTGAATGCTGATGATGGTAATTTGTTTAAACAGAGGCCAGTTCATCGCTGATGATTGTTGGATCATTGATAGTTCATGATGCTTCGATGATCGAAATTCGAACATCATGTTGCAACTCTAATTCTAATTTGCCTTGTACCCTGTCCTTTGCTGGTTGTACCCTGGTTGTACCCTGTCTACTATAATTCGAACATCAAGCATCTGGTTCTACCTGGGTCGCTGGGATGTTCACCTGTCCTTGTTCCGGATGGTTCGTGGCTTGACGCCGAAATCGATCCACTGAAAAATATGGGCGCGCGTGTGAGCTCGAGATCTGATCGGGTGCTACTGGTGGCAAAGCAACAATGACAAACACAATTTAGGATTGTTGGTTATTAAACATTAAACATCATCAAGCTTGCCTAATCTTATAAGATCTTGTTTGCTACAGACTGAGGGGCTAGAAATATGTTTATTTCTGCACTTAGGATGCGTGTTTTCGGCATACTGGAAGTGCATGTTTTCTGCATTATTTTTGCAGTATGTTGTATACATGGTTGAGGAACCTTTGTGATGCTGTGGAGATAGAATTAAGTGACCATGGTTGATATGCAGTGTTTGCATTTTCCTGATTAATACATCACTACACATTGATTCTTATACATCATTAAACATCATCGATATTGCTGGATAGTTTTGAACAGCGATTTGTTCATAAGCAACAATGTTCTTTACACATCAGTATACCACCAATACGCGCCTATGGCCGCTGATTAGCAAAGACTTTCCCACTTTGTGAAGCCAGGTGCTCTCACCGCAAAAAAATGTCGCTGCTAACATGTGGCTGTTAGTGAGTGGCTGACGGTTAGAGTATCAAGTAGGGATGGGAAGCAACCATACCCAACTCGCGGAACCCCTGTGACGGTCGCTGAAAACATGGTGATTGTCACACGAGAATCAAGGACCGCTCGGCTAGCTCCCAGGGGGGCACTCTTCCTTGAACTCGGCGATCTGTTGCTCGAGCTTCTCGATTTCGGCGCTCAATTCGTTGTTGTACTTGAACAAGGAGAAGTTGGTGTCCTGGGAGACGACGAAGGCACCAACCGCGAAACGCTTCACCGGGTTGGCCAACCCCCATCTTCAACCAGCGAAAAACTCAGGGACTTCCACCTTTCCGTCCCCAGAATGCACCTCGGCATCGATGAAGTTCTGCACCAATTGATCGATGTCGCAGATTCCCGTGGCTGCCTGCAGAGCTGATGGTTGATGGGGAAGTGATGGTCACATGCGTTGGTGGCCGCCAATCCAACTCCGGGAAAGTCCATCACGTTGAGGATATAGAGGAGATCAAATTAGACTCAATTGATCTGGTTTAATTAGCTCAACTGGATAGATTCCTATGCATTAGATAAGATAATCTGATTGAATCAGCTACGCTAGATAGATTTGTACTAGTATGTACATGACAATCACATATATTCGTAGTCATGTCACAAAAAAGCTCCTGGAGAGTCAATTGGTGAGCCTCCTGCACCCAACCATAGGAGGTTCGCATGGGGCTTCTCCAGAAATCCCAACGATCTTGGGGACCTCCAAACTAGAGTCTGCTGGATCAAGAAAAATTGTTAGAGACCCCATGAACATCGGTTGACTGGTAGATGATCAATGAGGCTTAAGCGTGATGAATCGGTACTGACAAGGTTGGCTGGGTCAAAGTTCCGAGTTGACTTCAATTTCTGGGAGACTTCCATGGAGCGGAGCTCGAACTCCCCGTGGAATCAGTGCGTCTGACCCGTGGCCGGACGATGATGGTTTTTCTACCTGCATGAGTGATAAGCATGACTAACTTACTACTGACCAACTACCAGCCCGTATCGACCATCATGAACCATTTTGAGCAATCATCAACCATTAAGGTATATAGCCGGTAACATCCGGAAATCATATCATAGGTCATGGTAATGACCATTACACTTACATCTATCACTGCTTACAATGGTCAACCCAAGAGAGTTTGGAAATGGTTGGTTGCAGCGTACAACACGAATCATGCGGGGATACACACGACTACAAGTTCGGTCGCTTACAGCAATTCCTGCGCAAGGTGCCCCAAAGGGTGACATGGCCATGGAAATTTCGCAGAGTTTCGACGATTTGCTTGTTGAGAATGGTGACTGTCCAGCCTGAGTACTAAATATCAATAAGTTCGTGAATTGTTGAATTGGAAGAGTATTTTTGTTGCCCGAAACCATGGCCGATCATGAGCTGTATCTGTCAACAATACTGGGAGATCCAAAACAAGAAAAGAAACCGAACATAACCAACCAAAATTGCATAAAGCACACATGTTGTATGCAAGAAAATAGAGCGGTTTGAATTCATCTGGGGCCGCATGGAGCCTCACATTCCAAATTTACTTCGACTTCTTTCAAATACCATTTGATGAACGGGCAATCCTGGTAGCTCCGAGTAGCTCCCCATGTAAAAGGCTAGGGCAGGATACCCCTGGCGAAGCTCATCGCTCCTGTGATGGGCTGGTGATTTCTCAGAAAATCCTGGGCTGGTTGCACGCCTGGATCCGAGCGAAAGCTTCCTCGTAACTGGCGACCTGTGGCAGGGCCACAGTGGCAGCATGCGGAGCTGGACTACTGCTACGGTGATGCCTTGTGGTTATGAAACATGTTTGAATGATCGTCACAAAGCGTGCATGGTTTTCTAGAGTACTCACTAGATAGTGGTGAATAATCAATCAAAACTTTATTGGTTATCACAACAGTGAATACAAAGTTTGATCAATGGATCTTGTTCGCCAACACTTTCTTCCCCATCAATAGCGATGAGAAGGTGACCCAGTAAAGCTATGATTGAGCGACACTGTAGGTCTACTCAGCCTCAGCCCCACACCCGGAGCCTGTCTTAAGTTTAACAGCACGGCTCACCTCCCAAATTTGACCAAGGTGAGGACACTGAGCTCTCTTAGTGTCAGCTCACGCCGAATTTCGTATCACGGAAGTGGAATGCTACAATTAATCTCGAAGGGAAAGGATTGTTTCACCGGAGGCAGCCACACTAGTCCTGAACTTTGCCACCCACTGCAGCCACAAGTCATCCTCGCATATCCTCACTACTTGTACCACCGGCTACCAATGAAGCGTGGTACCTCATCTCCATTGATCTGGATTCACTGGTGGCCTTCTCTTCCGCGGGTTTCTTGCTGCATCTGGGCCTGGTCCTTTTCTATCTTGTCTGTGCGTTTCTCTCTTTGCAGCAACTTCATAGCAACTTCTCCCTGCTTTTTCTTCTCGATGGGTGTCCCTCCTGCCATCTCCTTTTTTCCTTGCAGCCTCGCATTGATTTCGAGACACGAATCGCCTGTTCCTTGAGTGCAAGTTCAAGGCCACCTGGTGTTCTTTTAATCTCTTCCTGGTCATCCTTGTCACCAAGGACATCTTTACCGCCTCCCATGGTGGTGGGAATCGCCTCGAAGATTTCCAACACGTGTTACGTGTTCGTAAAACTTGAGTTGCCATTCTGCTCATGGATGCTGGTACTCTACTTTGATGCAGGGAGGTGGTAAGATGTCCAAGTTGCTGTTTGCAAGCTAGGATTCGGTGCACCCGGAAGCCCTTGCGACCACTCCCCATCCCACCACTGCGGCTTAACCACCTGCAGCTGGGGACTGGGATGCAACCGGCTTGTTTCAACTGGGTAGACTGACCCGGACCCACCTTATCCTGGTTGGAGGTCATGGTCACAAGGGACTCGGTGGTATGCCAGGTGTGCCTTAGGCGCAGCAGTGATGACGCTTCTATTGACACGTATCCCGGAACATCTTGATTAGTGCCTATGTGGGGTGGTCTCAAGCCATAGATGGAACCCCAAAGTTATGGATGGTTCATTACTATAGATGCTTAATAAACTGGCTGAGAAACACCCATATAGATAGATAAATCATCCTGGATAGATTGATAGCTAAATGAATTACTGTAGATGAATGGATGGATGCGATGCAAAGACGTGCAAAAAATGCACACATTCCGGCAAGTGTTTTTTTTCCAAACGTACGTTTTCCTGGTTGTGGAATGGGATATCCTTGATTGACATGCCTTCTGGCGCAGTTTTTGCACAGGTTAAGAATCGTCACAGTCTCCTCTAAATCCTAAATAGAAAATGGATGCAAATTGACAGGACTTCACATTTTATTTCGATGGCAGCGTGTGAATATGAAAGTCGTTCTGATTCGATTATATGTTTTTTGAAGGGACCACACTAGCATAGTGAAACCCAAAAAAGGATATCGGAGGCACTTGCAGGATATAATATATAATCATATGTTCTTTCTCCTTGCCTCGTGCGTTTGGTCATCTCCATTGGCCCGCAAATGCTTGTGGGGCCACAATTTTGGCGTCGCCAGTCCGCAGAGGATTGCCGGAGCTGAGGGAACCACTTGGTGATCTTTTTCTTGTGCTTGTCATCCTCTTTGCCTTCACCTTAGGAGCCGATCTCAGCATCTAGCAGTGATCCAGCAAGAAATAAGGACTGTGTCCACCCAACTAAAAAATCTCGTGCATCATCCTTGGTGCGTATCTGGTTGGTGGTTTCAACTCCTATGAAAAATGTTAGTCGGCCAACCAAGGATCCCTAAGTAATGTTGAAAAAAACAAATGTGTAAAGCCACCAACTGGAATACATATCCACGGACAAACTGGAAAACCGTGGCCACCCTGCTAAGTTTCCAGCGACACCAACTGCTTCAGTTTGCTGGGGGTCTGCAGTCAGAATCCCCAGTCCCTCCCAATGAATAGGCGACCAAGCCCAGATATAGGTGTTTCTCAATTCAAAGGGGTACCCCTAAATCATCCAGTCTATTAACAATATAAATAAACAAACCATAACTTGGGGTGCCCTACAACTTAAGAAACCACCATTGGCGATGAACCCGGGAATGAACTGCAGATCACTGCCCGCAAGCTGCCCCTCTTCCTGGCCGCTGGGCACCCAACCATCTTCCTTGTTTCCCCGTACCTGACGACGACAGGTAGACGCCCGCCCTGATTCACCACAGGACATGTGATGCGGTCAACCTGCACCATGTGCATAGATGGTGGTTTCTCAAAATAGGGGTACCCCGAAATCATCCATTAAAGGTCATTTATAGTAATAAACCAACCATTTTTGGGGGTCCCCTATTTTGAGAAACCCCCAGATATATGGAAGTAAAGGTATATGTGGCACTTCTAGGTGATATAGGTGCACACAGGTTCATAGATGTACATGAATACAAGATATCTATATACAGTTGGCAGCACTCTCGAGCTATACACGTATGTCTGTCTTAGTCATACACAACATGATAATTGTATCACAAACAATGATGATATGATGCCACGGTTGATATATGGATTGCCATCAGCATCAATGTCACCCATAGTTTTACATCACCTGGTTTTCTGATGGCTCTGCATCCCAAAAAGAACATCCCACAAACGACCAAACCATTCCAATCAATTGTTGGCAAGTTCATCATGTCCTGGTTGGTTATGACCCATCTCCATATGGGTGTTTCTCAAAATGGGGATACCCCCAAATCATCCCTTATCCACCATTCATAGTAACAAACCAATCATAACTTTGGGGCTTCCCTGTGGCTTCAGAAACCACCAGCTGGTAGTTGTTAAACCATTATTGGTGGTTCTTATCTCCTATTAAACCATTAAATGGTGGTAAACAATCATGGTGGTTATTAATCTAACCAGCTATAATGGTTAACCATTAAACCTAGTTGTTAAACCATCTATTAACCAACCACCAATAACCCACCAATAACCGAAACAGTCATATCCATCTGATCACAGAAGCGGTTGCTGACCCCCCGCCTTGGTTCGCATGAATTCCTTCATGCCTCGGTCGGCCAAGAGGGAAGACCCAGCGGCCGGGGAACGCTCTGAGGGCTTCAGCCTGTCTCTATACATCTATACATCGAATTTCAATAGTAGATAAGATACATGCTAATTATATTTCATGTACATGTAAAAAAAAGATTCTTGAAAAATGTATGTGCGTGTACGTGTGTTCGGTACTTTCCACCAAAGCCAGAACCACGGTGGTGCCCTGATGGTAGATCGCCTGGCAGGTCGGTCATATCACACACCATAAATGGATTTCGGTTTGTCCATATCCGTGGTGGTGTCTACGAACCATCCACGGTCAAAACCCCTATTAATATGAAAACCCTCAGTTTCAGGGGGTACGCCATGGCTTTGGACAAGGCCATGGGTGTTTGCTGTTTCTCAAGGGCCAATCAGACGAAATACGGTTCTTCGAGCAAGATCCCTATCCAACCACCCTTGCCTTCTGCGAATCAGCTCAACCAGTCTTGGCAAGAAAAGAAACACAAGGATTTTGGCCCATGGTCAAAACTCCTTATGTTTGCTATCCATCAACGCTGGGAAGTCATTCTGATGGTCATCATGACCTGCGATGGCTATGCTCGCTAATGCCAGCTTTGATCATGCCTCAAACCTGCTGCGTCCGAACCGCATTTTTGCTTCAGCATCATACTAGTCATGGTGAGTCGTGCCCTCGCTGAAATGTAGAAACGCTTCACCTGCTAGCGAGTGTCCCGCAAGGAAATCAAGCAACGTCAGCTGGAAGCCCAACAGTCAGCCCAACCAAACATAGCCAAACAACCAATCAACCAAATATGAGTGAGCAACCATCAACCAACCAAATATAAGCAAGCAATCAATCAACCAAAGATATCCAACCGATCAAATAACGAAGTCATAATTGTTATATGACCACATATACCTATATCAATCAAACAATCAATACTTACCTATAACCTACATATGAGCGACGGTCGGTATTTAATCTATGGCTCAAGGTCATTTAGATTTGGTGAGCGTATTATCGTTTTTCAGGTTTCAGGTACTTCAGATTGTCATCGTTTTTTGGTGAGTGTATTGTTATTTTTGGGCTTTTAAGCTCATTTCTAAAACCCACGACCCTCCTAATAATAGACATGAAAGAGTTAATTTTGGCTGTAACTCATATAATCGTTATAATTTCAACCAATCAACAATTACAACCAATGATAATGATCGATTGGTTGTAACAATCAATTTATAGATAATGCACCAATTACTTAAACCAACTAATAAACAAGGTTTAGTAATAACGCATCTTTAATAACAACCAATTAGTTGTTATTAGTTGGCAATGATAATGAACAAATTAATAACCATATATACCCATATATACCCATATATAACCATATATAACCACATGTAGCCTTTACCAATCAACGACCACATCATATCAATTACGTACAAACAACGACCATCACAGCCGCTGCTCGGATCCCAGTTGCGCTTGTCGTTCTCGATGAGGCGACCCAGCTCTCGCCACTCCTGAAGAGACGGCTGGCCGTTGTACAACGGCGACGCGGGGCGGTGGACGCGGAAGCGCTGGTGGTCAACGATGTTGGGTGATAGATCGGTGAATGATGGCTGATAGCCATGTATTGGTTAGTAATGGTTGATCATATTGGCTAGTGATGGTTGATGTTGGTTCATATTGGGTCAATTCATGATTAATCATGGTCAATCATGGCTAACATTGCTTGATGATGATAATAATGGCTATGGTTGATGATGAAGAATATCAATCAACAGTTTGAAATCGAATGATCATGATTCATGATAAGCGAAACAAGGATTCATAATGATTGCTAATGGCCAAAAAACCAATGGCTAATGATGGTTGCAAAGGGGTAACCAACAAATACGAACAGCATATAATCAATGACTCGTTTCAAAAGGGTTCAGAATACGCAGTAGCCAATGATGAATTGAAGGTGAGTAGTGGGGAACTAACCCTCGACAATGGTTCATAATGGTTAATACTGGTTGAGAATAGCAAATCAAGGCCTTACAATCAACAACCACACACTATACTCCTTAGTTCAAGCGATTCAGAATTTGCAGTCCAGCTGAACCTGTCCGGTCCAGTATGTTTTTCGCAAGCATGACTTCAACCATTGACTATGGCAGTCGTTTCCTAATGATGATGAATCACCACAGCTGAAATCACCACATTCATGGCGCTTGTGGTGCACTCAGAAAGTGGCTGTGTTCCAAAATGATCCCAAGTGAAGCCGCCAAGCCTTTGTTTTGATCATTCAATGGCTGACCTCAGGGACCATTTCATTGAAATCCATCCGCGCCTGAGAGTGACTAGTCCACAAGTGTCCTTCACACCCCATATCCCTCTAGCCACTCGGTTCGCTTCTACCTCGGCTCAGCGCGGTCCTTCTCAAACTCTGCGTGCTCTTTATCGGCTTGCTGCTTCAAAGAGGCCTTGTCTCGCTGGTCGCCGGAGGCCCCGAATGGCCATTTTCTGGGTGCCATTGCTGTTTCTTACTGAGTAATTGTAGCTTGATGACTAATTCTTTGATGTTACCAGTTCTGGATGCTTCTTGCGTGGCTTTTTGTTTCTTCGTGCTTCTTATCTGGCCACAGAGTATGCAATAATTTGCACAAATAGTGCAACCAAACGCAAAACGCAAAAACCGTTTCCGTGGTGACAACCACCATTCGTGGATGGGGATACACTCCTACCAGACCAATATGACACTTGTCAGTATCATGTCCTTTTGCTGGATCACCCGGCTGGCTATACCCATGAGCCATCTCCATTGTTTTCCTCCTATTGTCATCCCCATCGATCAGCGTAACTATCGCTAACTATTACAGTAGTGATCCTTAACCAGCTAGTGCATCACTATGTCAATCACCAAGTCCGTCACTAAGTCCATCACCAAGTCCATCCCTAAGTCCATCACTAAGTCCTTCTAGTCCCCCATGGTTTTCCCTATGTGGTCCCCAGCAACAAATCACCCAGCAGCATCCCCTGGTGGCCCTGGGTGTCCCAAACCATCTGCGCTTGAGCAGAGTCTCGGGCCTCGTAGGCGGCATTGGCCTAGCCGCTGGGGATGCGGGCAGATGCGGCTGATGGTTAAGGATGGCCGATGATGGCTAATGGTGGCTAATGATGATTGATAGTGATTCATAGTAGGGGATAATAAGCGAATGGTGGTTAATGATGATGGTTAATGATGATGGTTAATGATGGTTAATGATGGTTAATGATGGTTAATGATGGTTAATAATGGTTAATGATGGTTAATGATGGTTAATGATGGTTAATGATGGTTAATGATGGTTAATGATGGTTAATGATGGTTGGATGGTTGATGATGGATATATATATATATATATATAATGATGCTTGATGATAGTTGATGATGGTTAATAGTGGTTTATTTTGGCTGATGGTTTATGATGATTTCTGATGGTTGATGGATCTTGATTAGTGCTGATGGTGCTTTATGATGCTTGATCGATGCGTGATGATGCGTGATGATGCTTGATGATGTTTGATCGATGCTTGATGATGCGTGATGATGTTTGATCGATTGCTTGATGATGCGTGATGATGCTTGATGATGTTTGATCGATGCTTGATGATGCGTGATGATGTTTGATCGATTGCTTGATGATGCGTGATGATGTTTGATCGATTGCTTGATGATGCTTGATTAATGTACGATGATCATGATTAAACGGATCAGAAGCATTAGTTTGTCGCACATTACCATAAGAAGCAATCACAATCATCAATACGTACTCAATCGTACTCACAATTGTTCAATTGTTATCAATAGGGGACAATACATGGACGTACGCCAACCACATGGAGTCAATGGAAACATTCACCTGCATAACAAGATTCTCCATCGCTGGGTGAAGAATAGTGATGACACGAACGGTGCATTCACAACGAACAAAGCCATGGGTTTCGATTCCATCATGGGGCCACAGCGAACAAAAGTCATGATGAAGTGGAGATCGCAAAGAAAATATGAGAGATCCATGTCAAAACCACTGGTTTCCCATGAATAGCTGGTGATGAATCCCATCAAAAATAGAGGTCCAATACGATCTAACGGTGTGAGAGAAAAGCTGGAAGTCTTATGAAGCAGGCAAGGAAATCGTCAAAGGCTGTCCACATGGACCCACGAAAATTGCGAGTTGAGTCAAGGATTTCTATTCTGATTTGGGATTATTCAAAAAGTCTACCTAACATTTCGTGTGGTGTTGGATCGGCCCATCACTTTGACAAGAACATACTTTTTGACGCAACAAGGCGATTCTCGAAATCCAAACCGGTTCCCTCCCCAGACGAAAAGCCTGCTCGATGATGTTTGCCATCTCTTTCTTCTTCTGTTGCCTGGGCGCTGCCAGCTCTCCCAATAGCTCAGTCCAAGAGATGAGAGCGCAAGTTGTTCCTTTCATTTCGGCTGAGTATCCATTTGCCACATGGTTAAAACACCGTCTTAGTTGGCCGTTACCCTTCCAGAAAGCACGTGTTGACGAACACTGATTGTTGGGTCATTTTGCCAATTAAGTTTGCATTTTTTAATAATGGTCCATGCTGGCGAACAGTGGTGGTTTGGTGGCTACAATAGTGCTGGTTAATGATTGTTAGCATTGCTTATTTGATGGTTGGTTGGTGCTTAATGCCAATTTTGATGGTTACTAGTGACCAGTGGTGGTTAAGAAGTGTCAAGTGGATTGCGTTCACGTAGACACAGGGCTGCGCATAATAACGCGACGCGCTCTCGGTTCCCAAGCAACTCGTTTTCCAATTTGCGGTAAATGTCATCGAAAACCTGGGCGAGCGTAGGGAATGACCCATGAAGTACCATGGTTTCAACCTTACCCCCACCTTTTGCTGACAAGCACTAGGTTGACCGTAAACCTCCTTGAACCGTTTAGTTCAATGGCGACCCTTATGTGAGTGCTATGCCGTTTTGGACTATGTTTGGTTCCCCGCAAAATTGCTAGCGCGCAGCAGCAAGATCACCCTTTTTGGTCAACCATATACATGTATTTCTCAACACAGGCTCGTTCTATTTCTTCTTTATATACACACATGGAGCCTGAGTGATCACTTTGGAAGGTGCTATGCATAGAGTGAGGGGCAAATCATTCAAAACAAGGGTCACCTAGGTTCCGGGTATACAAAAATGCATGTATTGTATATACATATGCATATATACACATGCATATATATATATATGTATATATATGTATATTCTATACACATAGACGTATGTACATATACACATGCATGCGATGCTTTTCCAAACCTCCATATCATGCATGCAAATTAACCGCTGGATGATGCTTCGGCCAAGGCCCCAGGCCACGCGTTCTCGCCGCAAGGTGTCGATCCTGGAGAGCCGTGGATTGCGAAGGATCAACGACTGGGTGACATTGCTTGGGATGATATGGCTATGGGTCAAGCAGTTAACCAACCAACCAATGGTGAACTAGCTGGTTAATGGTCAATCATAGGGGATGAGAACTAACAACTATGTGGGATATATACCAACTATAAATGGCTATGGGTCAAGCAGTTAACCAACCAATTTCATGGGGAATAATCACCAACCAATGATAAGGAAAACAATGGTAAATGAAACGGGAACCAGGGGTACGAGGTTTTGACCCACAGCCATATGATGCTTGATCTAATGCTTCATATGATGCTTGACAGAATGCTTGGTATAATGATTGACATGATGCTTGATAGTAGTTGATAATAGTTGATAATAGTTGACAATGGTTGATTATTGGCCAATGATGGCTAATAGTTGACAAATTGAAAGACCGATCTTAGTTAAACATTATATATATATATATATCATAATAATGGTTTCATATTCAATTACTCAATGATTTTACACCCTCTTATAGTTCGTTGTAGTTCTACAATGATTGCTCATAGGATCACAAACCAGGAATGAGACAACATTAACATGTGTGGGTGAACAGCCCATGTTCAGCTGCGCATCAATGGGAGGTTCAGCTCTTGATACAACTTGTATTTGACCGGGTCTATTGGTATGGATCTCCCATTATTTGTCATCATAGGTCAATTGAAACGGGTGATATTTCATATCCGTGCGAAATTAACAAGATCGTGTCCTGATCATTATTGTTTGAGAAGCGTCTCGTAGATGCTGATGAAGATCAACTACAAAGTGCCCCCAGGATCGTGGTTCATATGGTCTCACTTTATGGTTTGAGCTTCCAATGATCCAGGCGGCAAGTTGAACTGTTGAAAATCATCCTCCCGCAACAGGACATTGATTTCTCATTCTTGTAGCGTGCCTGAACTTGCAACTTTATCGTGGACTGACTTCGAGTTGGTGAACTGGGCTTCAGGAAAGTTGCTGTGGATCCCATGGATTGTATCGCTACTTTCCTCTGAAAGACCATTTCTGGGATTGTGATCATCTCCAATAAGCCAGGTACAGTTCTCTTTCTGCTTCTCAAACAAGGCCAGGAAAACTGGCGAGTCCAACCACAACACTCGACCTTAGATCGGGCACTATCACCCACTACCACTGAACAAGATGACTGCCAGCAACAACCCCTGTGCCAGAACTCGGGGGCCCCACTGCTCACGCAAGTTTCGGTTGGCTGCAATCGCTTCATTGAACTTCTGCAAGCCCTGGCGCCAAAGTGCCCTGGGTTCACCGTCACGGTGAGGACCGGTAGATCATTCCATGTCACACTGCACCATATGGGTGGGGTATCCTTTTTCGACGGTTGGATCCAGAAAGTGTAGCGATGACTTTACCACCGGGGGGGGCCATGGCCACCGGCTTTCTACAGGGGAACTGACCTTTTCCAACAATGAGGGAAGCTGACCTCTCGCAATGGGCTGCATCTCCTTTTCCCATCCGGAAACGGGACATTATCAAATGATCAACTGTCTGTTGATAAGAATGCCCATAAACCAATATAAACTAGTATATAATACGGATACAAGGTAACAATCAACTGTATCTATGGTGTTAAAGAATCAATACCAGTCAATAATCAATAGTATACGCTATAAACCATGAATACCAATTCTTCATCAACTATAATATATTATGATCAAAATGAGCACATCGATACTGATTGACCAGCTGATCAATTGTTTCACTTGCTTTATGAGTTGTGTCGCGTCGCAGCATTTCTGGTGGTGATGGGTGACTTTGTGGAAGATGAAGGATAATAATGCTTAGCGGTGGAAAAATGATTGTGAAAGACTGTGAGTGATTGTGCATGATCATTGAAAATGGTTGATAATGGCTCACAATGCTTATAATCACCACTATTCAACATCTGATTAAATACTAGTCATAATAATTAAACACTAGTAACTGATGACAATGATGTTGTTGAATGATGGTGAATGCACATTCCAGGGCTCAGGACAAGTGGGGTCAATGAGCACTGATGGCTATGATCATCGCGTGAAGACCTATGGAACTCTCGGCCGTCGCTTCTCGCTCCTTGTCAAGGCGGTTCTCTAAGATGCGAATCTGCTTCGCAATGGCCTGGTCTGCTGCAGTGGATGGCAAAATCGCGGAATTCGCTAAGAAATGGAGGAGGTGCAACTCGTCCGTTGAGGCAAACATGTGGGAGGCTTTATCAGTCCATGTCCAGGCAGAAGAAATAGCCCGAATCTTTAGCAAACAATGACAAAGGATTCTTGGTTTCTGCAACCAACTCCAAGCCCGATCGATTTGACGATGACAAATTCAGCTCTTAATCAACCCCCAAGCTGTCAAACCACCGGGTATTGTTAAACTTGTTCGGAGTTTATGAATGTCTGGATCTTCCATGAGTGTTGATAATTGCCACCATCATTCTTTGCTGTAATCCGCGATTCCTGTTGTTTACTAAGCCCTATATTCGTTGAATATGAACCGACCACTAACCACTACAGTATTAGCCGTTATTAGCCACCGCGGACAAACTGATAGTTGGTTCCCAACCTTTAACTCATATTGAATCACCATAAGCCACTTGCAGCTACCAGATCCTCCTTGGAAGCTCCGGGCTCCGGCAACGCCGCGACCGCGCCACGCGTGACACGACGCGTGTCCGCGACGCGCCGCGGTGGTCCCTGGCCTTGGAGTTGTCCAGCGCTGCATTGACGCCGCCACTCTTGGCCATCTCCTGCAGCGGGGGGTACGCTACCAGTGGAGAAATCAGCTGGGTTTTTGAACCAATCAATCAATGGTGAATAAGAATCAATGGTTAATAAGAATCAATGGTTGGTTGATTCAACCATTCATGGTTGATAATAATCACCATTGGACCTAATCAAGCCATCGGACATTGAATAATAATCATCATTATTGTGAACCAATCAGCCACTGGACAAGAAATGGCTAATAATTGTGGTTAATAATTAATGGTTAATATTAATAAATAACTGTTAATACTGGTTAATAATATTAACCATCTTAATAATTACCCATAATTGAACAATTACAGTAATAATGATGATTCTTATATTATTGCTAATTAATGGTTGGCTAATTATAATGATGGTCAATGAATATAATAATGATGGTTAACTAACCAACCATTGATAGAAATAATGATGGTCAATAATCAATGGTTCATAACAATCAATGGTTAATAAATGTGGCTCAATCAATGGTTAATAATGATGGTCAATGATAAATCAGTGGTTAAGAACAATAATGTACTACCAGCAGGTCAATTCGTGGTTGAAAATCATTCATGATCATTGATCAATGGTAAATGACAATGATTATAGTATTTAGTGGTTGATAGTCGTTGATACTGATTGATAAAGGTAATGCTTTTGGATCTGTGAATTAATATCATCATGGTTCATTCAATTCGTGGTTGATTTCGTGGTTAATGATGATATTAAAGGTAATGATCATGACTGGTTGGTGCTTGAATCCATTTCGTTGAACCAGCTGGCAGTACCAAAATGCTTGGTGGACTGTCTAAAGTGCTGATTTCAGCCTCGGTGAGAAATATGCGCCAGTCCACCAACCAGCCAAAGCTGCTAGTACATTTGGGAAATAAGACATGTTTGAAACCAGCAACCAGGAAGCCATGTTGACGTCACACTGCATCAAACTGTTGAATGCTGATGATGAAATTCTGCGGATCCAAAAGGTGGAAAAGATGGGAAAGCTCGGAAAACTCTCTGGATAGGCTAGTTGGATGATGTTGGATGTGAAATGCTCCGTTGAAAAAACACACAAAGCTGGTGGCAGGCAGCTGGCTGAACCAGCCCCAACACTGATCCTGATCCCATGAATTGGTGCCACGTGGTCGTCATCACCATGTTCGGTTTCATCCCATAGGATGCTCGTGGAATTGGTTCATCCGTGGCGAGAGATCGAGGCAATCGACGTCATGAACACCAAGATGGAGATGTCGCAACACGTGTATACACAGGAACCGGAAGAACCCCAAGAACTATGGTGATTGAATGAGAGAACCAACAAGAAGGATGTGTTGGGATGCTTGTTCTTTCTCGTTGTGGCTGCCTGTTTGTTGTTGTTGTTGTTGTTGTTGTTGTTGTTGTTGTCGTTGTTGTTGTTGTTGTTCTTCTTGTTGTTGTTGTCGTTGCTGCTGTTGATGTTAGTTGGTTGAATCCACGATTATCCAACTATTACTGGTTGCTGGTTATCAACCACCAACTAATGAACCACTGGTTGTGGGTGATGTGGTTCTGGGTTCCCCCCGGGGTTTCCCGTCCCATGACCGAACCACGAACCGTCCGACGCTTCGGACTCCACGCCTCGCGCAGTTCGAAGATACGGCGCTGGGTACTGTCCAGCCTCAGCGCCGCCACGTGGTGGTTGGTGGATGTATTGATATGGCTATGGGTCAAGCAGCTAACCAACCAAAAATAGCTGGGTAATGGTTAATAGTAGGGGATAATAAGCAACAATAGTAGGGGATATACCAGCTATATCCAGCTATATGTGGCTATGGGTCAACATTAACCAACCAACCAATGGTGAACTAGCTGGTTAATGGTTAATCATAGGGGATGATAACTAACAGTTATGTGGGATATATACCAACTATAAATGGCTATGGGTCAATATTAACCAACCAGGGAATAATCACCAACCAAAGTAATGGATAAAAGCAATTATTGTATACCATATTGATGCAACCACGATGATAAATGATGATGACAATATATGATAGTGATGATTGACCATGGTTATATAACCGTGGCTATACTGATGGCTACTTCCAGCCAATAACGATATGCCCAAGGCAAAGTTGGTTCATACAAGCGGCCCCCAGTCCCGACTCGCAAATGCGATTCGTGAACGTGAACGCCGGCAGATCTCACTGGAGGGCTGGTGGGTCCAATGAACAGGGACCACTTGCACTCCATGGAGTTGTCTTACATGCATCTACATGTGTGTAAATGTACGCACATTTAGAATATCATTACATGGATTGAATATAAATACATGACATGTCTTTACAGTTCCATATAGTGAATTGATTGTATATATGTGCCTGTGGAAACATGCACCCATGTCATGTGCATACCCACTTCCTGGTGTTCAGGGCTTGGCTCGCTATAAGTAGCTACCACAGACAGCAAAAGCAGCAGCTGACCAAGCCACTTATCTTGAAGCCTCTGCGCCTCATTTGCCTAACGCGACCCCAGCAGCACGCCAAGGCAATCCAAGGCAATCCAACTTACTCACCGGCAACCCAATGCGTGTGAACCTCAATCGCTCGAGAAAAATCCTCTGCAATGCTGAGCCGATCGAAGCTCAACCAATATCAACCACTATAACCTTCAGCTCACCAGTATTGACCATCGTCAGACATAATCAATGAACTAACTGTAATGGCAATGAAAATTATGTTGAACCATTGCAAGTCACACACTAGCATCATGTGATTGGCTTCAGCAGCTGTATTTTCCTATCCTCGAATGTTTGGTGCCGATGCCTCGCCCTCCAACTTTGTTTGCAGGGTGTCTTTTTGCTCGCTCCTCAGCACGATCTGCTGATAGCAAACTGGTCGAAAGGAATTGCCCTTTTTCGAACATTACTAGTGGATTGAAATGATTGAAGTTGATATTGATTGCAATTGAAACATGGGGTGATTTTCCGTTGCCATGCTGCATATGGCAATGGTGCGACAATGGGAATACCAATGGTTAAGAACAATAACATATAATTAATTGCAATAATAATCATCACAGGAATAATAACAATAATAATAATAATGGTATAACTTTATAACAATGGTAAATCGTGGTTTTTGGCAACGGCAATATAATCCGAAAGGTCTCACAAAATGGAAACCACGGAACAGATATAGCATCAAAGGGCTACTTCGTAGTAATATACATGAACAGGGCATCAACTCGTGTCACAACCGACGATCAATGGGTAGCAGCTCACATTCCAACAGCTCGCCTAGTTTGGTATACTAGGTTGGGATGAGTTGGGACTTGTGGTGTGCAAGTTGCACCTATTCTAACTTACTGGATGTTCAATCTTCACAAGGGCACCAGGGTTTGGACCAACGGCCATATCATCACAAATCGGTATAGTCATGGAAGGATGTTGCATCCAGGAGACAATCAACCTACTGAGTAAACACAGCTCTGCTTTTGATAAACCAACCAACAAAGTGCACAAAACCAAACAGCTCAGGAAGAATTCACATTTCTTTGCTTCGGGCCCTCCCCCATAACTATGGTCAATAGCTATAACAATTAACCCCTTTAACGATGGGTTAAACTTCTAAAAGCCCTATAAACCCTGCTTTCCCTGCCTAATTCTGAGGCAAAGGGACAGTCGAGCAATGGTTTCCTGCTGCATTTTCGCTTCGGCCTGCCACAGCTTGTCATCTCGCTATTCCAGGAGGCTTTGAATGAGACGATGGATATGGTAGTTTCGTAAAAAAGGGAAACCCAAAATGGTTGGTTTATTACTATAAATGATGAAGCTTAAAAATCATTTTGGGGACCCCCATTTTGAAAAACACATATGACACTGGTGATTTCCAATGATCCATGCCTGACATGACAGCCTTCAATATCAAGATGCAGCACTGCGTCTACATCTGCCATTGAACTACAGTCCCATCTGCATTTGCACTCAAATTGCACATAGATTTGTGTTGCATTTGCATCTAGCAATACATGTGATCTACCAACTTTATATATTTACATTTACATGTAAGATTATGTTCGCATTTGCCAGTCTCTGTTCACCGCACCCGGCATTCACATTTACGTTACATGGCATTTACATGCACGTGACACGTGCATTGACATGCACACTTTCTTTTACTTCAACTGTTTGATCTTCACTATGTTTACATGTACGTTCACGTTTAAGATTGCATTTACACTACCTGTGCAGAAATGCTTCCATGTCATCTACATTTACATTTGGGCCTGCGTTTGCGTTCACACTCCATCTATACCTATATGTGTGGTTCTCAAAACATGGGGCCCCCGAATCATCCTTGTTTAATCATCTTTGGTAGTAAACCAACCATTTTTGGGTACCCCTATTTTAAGAAACCACATATGCACACCGCAGAATGTCAAAGTCATTGCAGAAAAGTTGTCGCAGCACCATGACTGGATCGGGGTGCGGATCCAAGTGAACCATTGAGCCCATCCCACCATCCCACGACGCGCATACGGTGCCCAGCCGCCATCCCACCGACGACTTTCCGAGCATGGCCTGCGTGCCGCTCCCTGATCTGGTCTCATTCAGCTCAGCCTAGAGGAGGCGCTGAAAGAAAATGCGGGGGTCGGGTGAAAATGATTGTCAACAGTTTCAATGGTCTATTTCTGATAGTTGCTGATTGTTTTTGTTGAGGACTTGTTGATGGTTGCTTATGGTTGATATCTTGATTGATGGTCGCCATTGTTAAGATTGCGATTATTAACCATTAAACGTTAACCATCAAATGGTGGCAATGATTATCATTGGTGGCAATGATTGTCAATTGTGGCAATGCTTATCAAATGACCCATTGTGAACAATGATTAATGGTTTGAGAATGATTATGATGATAAATGGTTCAGAACGGTTGTTAACAATGATGAATAGTGGCTAACAATTGTGGGTCATAATGCAGAACGATTGATGCTCAATGTCAAAAAACTAATGGTTAATGTGAAAAGGATTAGAGATTAATGATTATCAGTCAATGGTGATCAGTGAAAATACAAACTAATAGCCATTGAGAACTATCTAAATGTTATAAATGGTTAATAATGGTTGACATTATGACAATAAATGATTCAGAACGGTTGTTCAGAATGATTAATGGTGGGGTGGTAAATAATGACGGGTGGCTTCTCATGCCAGTTTGGGGATAGCAAAAATTGTGGTTGGTTTATTGTTCTACATTACTACATGACTAATGATGGATGATAACTGTGGGTACCCTTAGTTCAAGAAACCATCATATATACTTTATGGATAATAAATGATAATAAGTGGTTCAGGATGACTAATACTCGTTAATGGTGCTTTGCCATGAGGATTCGCCATGGTTGCCTAAACCGAAGGTGTCAGAGGTGTGCCTGGTCGGAAGTCGGTTGCCTTGCGATGGGTAGCAGGGTAATCCCCTGGCTATGGAAATCATGCTGAACGGTAGATCCACGGGCACACACCACCCCCTGTTTGCCTTCAACAGCTTGTGATTTACAGCTATAGGGGATTATTCATACTATGGATCTCACATTAATGAAGGTTGATAATGAATATGGATGTCTCATTACCTAAGTAGTGCTTCGCACTTGGGGCTAAGAAGTTAAGAATAGAAGCGCTGTCGCAGCGTTGCGACGTCGCGGGACGCGGAGATCTGCCGGTGTGAAGCAACCCGCACGATTTCTATGGCGGTTTGGGGCTCGCCAACGAAGATGCAGAACAGTGGGAGAAAAAAATCCATGAAGAATGTTTATGATGGTTCTTCAGGTTTTTACATGTCTAAAAAAAGGTTGTTTAGACATTTAAAAAACCTGAATGTGTCTGATGGTTTATGGATATATCTCTAAACAACGGTATCCCCAATGGAATGACGCTTGCATGTCTTTGGTGCTTCCTCAACAACCACGAGCGCTCAAGGGACCAATCTCGATGTCATCGTTGAACTACCGGCTGGATCCCCGATCACGGACAGCTGTTGCACGCACTTCAGATGAGAAAAACCGACCTGCGATGCTGATCGCTAGGTCGGTCATCAGCTTCAGAATTTTGGATCCAAACAGCACTTGGAAGCTGCACTTTCTCACGTCGCAAGGTTCCCGCAAACCTCCGGAACATCCGGAACTTTCACAGGTGAAACCAAAGGACGCGCATGTTCAGCTCCAACCTCCATGTTGACTCTCGGAGGCTCCAGAATTGAAGCTTCTACCCCGAAGCAACCCGCAACCTTTACTCCACTTTCATGGCGGTTGGTGGCGGTGGCCGCCCCAGGTTGGTGTACCCTGCAACAATGGGGGCTGATTAAGGGGCTATACATGGCTATACAACCTCCATCTACCTACGATGACTTGGAACGCCGTAAAGCCTCGGCAATCTGCGATCATGCACCCACGCTGTCAAAGCTGGAACATCTCAGGGAAGTAGAATCTTTTTGATGCCAAAAGTTTAGGGCTTCAAGATTCTCCCTTCAAGGCTCCTCCAGCTGCACCAACTACAAATTTGAAACCCTTTTGATCAATATCTTTACTCAATTTTAGCCGAGCAAATGGATACACCAAAAACTCTCTAAAGACTTGTGTTGATTTCGAACAAAGCAGGATCTTCCTCGAGGAATGCAGCAGGGCTGTCCAAAGCATGGTACATGCTTTGGGGGAACTTTGTTTTTAAGCAAGAGTACCTGAGATCCAGTAGCACATCTTTGCTCAAAAGGGTCATGCACCTTATTTCCGAAGTTCTTGGAAAATTGTTTTTGCAAGCCTCGAAATGGTTGATCTTGATGGTGCGTGTAAGATGCTGATGTAACAGATAGCTATACAGCACCATCATACACCGGCTGTAAATATCAAATTGTATGTACGCATATACAAAAAGTATATAGTTGTGCATCTGTAGACTGTATATAGATATATAATGACATTACGCATCTGCTTGAATAAACATAGTTAACTACAGCGTATCATATCTAACATTATATAACGATTTTATGTATACATGTTATTCAACTATTTATGATGATAATGCATATAAATATACCTGTCATGAATACTTATTTATCCATGCAGTACTATGATATACATTTATATATATATATATATGGTCACCGCCCCTGCGAGGGCCCACCTTTTGATAGTTTGATCAATTTCTTTTATTCAATAAATATCAATTCAATATCAAGGCATGCAAAAAACCATGCAAAATACAATGAAAAATGACATGTCTGACATTCAATGAACACATGTATTCTGACTGAAATGAAATCAATATGCAAAAAAAGCCGGCCAAAATTTGGCCAATTTTTGGCATTAATTTCTCCCATGACCCCAAAAACCAAAAAAACCTTGAAAAAACCAAAAAAAACAAAAAAAACAAAAAAACCAATATTCTGAGACTCTTGGCTGACCCCCCATCCCTTCCCCCAGAGGATGGGGAGACCCAAAAAACCAAAAAAACCTTGAAAAAACCAAAAAAACCAAAAAAACCAAAAAAACCAATATTCTGAGACTCTTGAGGATGGGGGTGGGGGGTCAGCCAAGAGTCTCA
>VSDK01013692.1:94463-151963 GCA_009767595.1 Symbiodinium kawagutii
AAAAGACATGCGTGGCAGCGTCAGTGTGCATGATACTGGTTACAGGCCCTCGCGAGGTGGGCCCTCGCGGGGGCGCTGAGCATATATATATATATATATGTATATGTGTGTATACTGCATATGTACATACAGTACATTGGTTGACATACCACCCATCATATGCATTCGAGCGCTTGACATCTGCCCGCCCGGTGCCTTCATCTTCCTGTTCTCTCGCGTGAGCTTCTCGATGGTCGCACGCTGTTTGCGGATGGTGCCTGGTGACCCAGGATCTGCAGGCCCCAAGCCCAACGGGCATCCCTGGTAGCTCCTGGCTCCCCTATTTGAAGAGCACAGGGAAACCCCTGGCTTCGAATGGCTCCCTACCAACCAACTGCCAGATTGTCTTGTCCACTTTAGGCTTGTCATCACTACCACTGTTCTGCCTCTTCTGCGCTGTGGGTTTCAACCCCAGTTCTTGTTTTGTGCCTGCGGAGTGTCAATAAATCACACCAGGCGGCTATTCGGCCCGAGCAGAACGAACTGCGGAAATGGAAAAATTGATTGGCTATGAAATCAAAATGCACAAGTATTGGCGGTCTGAACTATCTAGAGGATCCTAAAGGGCCTTAGGCCTTGGCATCCTCGGCAGCCATGTGCTTGATCAGGTCCACCACACGGGAGGAGTAGCCCCACTCATTGTCATACCAGCACACAACCTTCACGAAGGTAGGATCCAGCATGATGCCGGCCTTGGCATCGAAGGTGCAGGAAATTGGGCAGGTCTCGAAGTCGGTGGACACCAAGGCCTCATCAGTGTAGCCAAGGAAGCCCTTCATGTCACCCTCGGATCGCTTCTTCATCTCAGCGCAAATCTCCTCGTAGGTGGTCTCCTTCTCCAACTCAACGGTGAGATCCACGACGGACACATCAATGGTTGGCACGCGCAGGGCCATACCGGTCAACTTGCCCTTCACTTCAGGGATCACCTTGGCTACTGCCTTGGCAGCACCAGTTGAGGATGGAATGATGTTTCCAGGGCCAGCACGGCCACCACGCCAGTCCTTCTTGGAGGTGCCATCCACGGTGGGCTGAGATGCGGTCATGGCATGGCAGGTAGTCATAAGACCTCTCTTGATTCCCCACTTCTCTTGCAAAACACGCACAGCTGGGGCCAAGCCGTTGGTGGTGCAGGAAGCGCAGGACACGCACTCCATGGAGGTATCGTAGGTGTCCTCGTTCACACCCATCACAATGGTGTGAGAGTCGTCCTTGGCAGGGGCAGAGAAGATCACCTTCTTGGCACCAGCCTTCAAGTGGCCCTGAACCTTCTCAGTGGTCAGGAACACACCAGTGGATTCGCAGACATACTCCGCGCCATGCTCACCGAAAGGGATCTCAGCTGGGTCACGGGTGTGGGACAAAGCGATCTTCTGGCCATCAACCACCAGGGAGTCGCCATCTGCCTCCACGGTTCCATCATACTTACCTTGGTGGCTTCTGGATGCCTTGCTAAAACTTCATGTCTTACTATGGTAAACCCATCAAATCTCAAAAGCGCCTAAAAATCTGAGTTAGTGGCTGAAAGCCACCCAGGTACCATGAATAGTATCATATTTCATCATGTAGGCCAAATAGTCGGAGTCGTAGCTGGCGTTGATCAACTTCAGCTCAGTCTCTGGGTCCTTCATGGCAATGCGGGCCACCTGACGGCCAATGCGGCCAAAGCCGTTGATGCCAACACCCACAGCCTCCATGGAAGTGCGGTTCTTGCCCGCACGCCTTCCAGCAACACCAGCCACAGCCAGGCCAGCCACTGCTCCAACTCCGGCCATGGTACCCATGGAGGAGGAGGATTGGGAGGACTTGGCATAGCCGGAAGCACGGAGACCAGTCCTGGCTTCCTGTGCGACTGGGCCACTGGCAACAAAGGCGCTGCTCAGGGCAGTGGTGGCCACTGCACCACCGACGAGCAAAGCCACGTTCTCCACTGCGGAAGGCATGGTTGAAGAAGCGAAAAACTGAGGAGACGTTGAAAACTGAGCCAATCACTTAAAGCCAACAACATCATGACAACCTCCCAGTCGAACATCAAACTACAGAGTGCTACCACTCGACAACATCGAAAAAATCTGCAAACATTTCAAAATCACGTATGTAGATCGTCATGAATTTAATCAATCATCCTTGAGAACTGAATCTGGTAACTACGGGGGTGTGAGCGATGCTTCCCCAAAACTGCATATGACTCGATGCCAACAGAGCATAGCGGGCACTTCTATGCGGCAAAGCGAAATCCCAGCAAGCTATAATGTGTTGGTGAAAAAGATCAACTGGTTCGCTATACAAGTAAAATATGGTGGTGGCTCAAAATACGGAAACCACCAAAATGGCTGGTTTAGTACTATAAATAGTTTCTACAGGATGATTTGGGGGTACCCCTACTTTGAGAAGCACCCATATACATACATGTGGGGAACAAAAAAAGTTATCGAAAACATGTTCAATAAATCATTTTCAAGATGAAAGGGTCACTGAAGGTAAACATCGATCCAAAAATTGTCCTCGCATATGGCGGTTTCTCAAAATAGGGGACCCCCAAATCATCCAAAGTTGACCATTGATGGTACTAAGCCAACCATTTAGGGGGGTCCTCTACTTGAAGAAACCACCATATTTCATTACGCCAAAACTGGTAGCATCTGCAACTGCTTCTTTGCACTTCTGAAGTATTGGACCAGTTCATCAGCACAAAGATGCACAAAGTAATTAGGGTCCCATTCACGACCAAGCTTGCAACATGCCAACCAGGATGAACCACGAGATACACAGATTGACCATGATTTCTTTATGAAAATTGGAGATCCAAAAGCTCCGCATTGCAGGACTCTTCAAGAGCCACTACTGGCGCTGCTGGGTGTTTCAACCCATGTGCTTTTTTCGACCTCCAAAGCGAGGTGTGAATAAATCACACTGGGCGGCCTGTTGTTCGGCCCGAGCAGAATGAACTGCAGAAATGGGAAAATCGACTGGCTCCACCAAATAAATTTTACAAGTCTCTGAACTACCTAAAGGATCCTGACGGGCCTTAGGCCTTGGCATCCTCGGCAGCCATGTGCTTGATCAGGTCCACCACACGGGAGGAGTAGCCCCACTCATTGTCATACCAGCACACAACCTTTACGAAGGTAGGATCCAGCATGATGCCGGCCTTGGCATCGAAGGTGCAGGAAATTGGGCAGGTCTCGAAGTCGGTGGACACCAAGGCCTCATCAGTGTAGCCGAGGAAGCCCTTCATGTCACCCTCGGATCGCTTCTTCATCTCAGCGCAAATCTCCTCGTAGGTGGTCTCCTTCTCCAACTCAACGGTGAGATCCACGACGGACACATCAATGGTTGGCACACGCAGGGCCATACCGGTCAACTTGCCCTTCACTTCAGGGATCACCTTGGCCACAGCCTTGGCAGCACCAGTTGAGGATGGAATGATGTTTCCAGGGCCAGCACGGCCACCACGCCAGTCCTTCTTGGAGGTGCCATCCACGGTGGGCTGAGATGCGGTCATGGCATGGCAGGTAGTCATAAGACCTCTCTTGATTCCCCACTTCTCTTGCAAAACACGCACAGCTGGGGCCAAGCCGTTGGTGGTGCAGGAAGCGCAGGACACGCACTCCATGGAGGTATCGTAGGTGTCCTCGTTCACACCCATCACAATGGTGTGAGAGTCGTCCTTGGCAGGGGCAGAGAAGATCACCTTCTTGGCACCAGCCTTCAAGTGGCCCTGAACCTTCTCAGTGGTCAGGAACACACCAGTGGATTCGCAGACATACTCCGCGCCATGCTCACCGAAAGGGATCTCAGCTGGGTCACGGGTGTGGGACAAAGCGATCTTCTGGCCATCAACCACCAGGGAGTCGCCATCTGCCTCCACGGTTCCATCATACTTACCTTGGTGGCTTCTGGATGCCTTGCTAAAACTTCATGTCTTACTATGGTAAACCCATCAAATCTCAAAAGCGCCTAAAAATCTGAGTTGGTGGCTGAAAGCCACCCAGGTACCATGAATAGTATCATATTTCATCATGTAGGCCAAATAGTCGGAGTCGTAGCTGGCGTTGATCAACTTCAGCTCAGTCTCTGGGTCCTTCATGGCAATGCGTGCCACCTGACGGCCAATGCGGCCAAAGCCGTTGATGCCAACACCCACAGCCTCCATGGAAGTGCGGTTCTTGCCCGCACGCCTTCCAGCAACACCAGCCACAGCCAGGCCAGCCACTGCTCCAACTCCGGCCATGGTACCCATGGAGGAGGAGGATTGGGAGGACTTGGCATAGCCGGAAGCACGGAGACCAGTCCTGGCTTCCTGTGGGACTGGGCCACTGGCAACAAAGGCGCTGCTCAGGGCAGTGGTGGCCACTGCACCACCGACGAGCAAAGCCACGTTCTCCACTGCGGAAGGCATGGTTGAAGAAGCGAAAAACTGAGGAGACGTTGAAAACTGAGCCAATCACTTAAAGCCAACAACATCATGACAACCTCCCAGTCGAACATCAAACTACAGAGTGCTACCACTCGACAACACCGAAAAAATCTGCAAACGCTTCAAAATCACGTAATTATGTAGATCGTGACAAATTTGATCAATCATCCTTGCCAACTGAATCTGGTAACTACGCAGGGTGTCAGCGATGCTCCCCCAAAACTGCATATGACTCGATGCCAACAGAGCATAGCGGGCACTTCTATGCGGCAAAGTGAAATCCCAGCAAGCTATAATGTGTAATTAGGTGAAAAAGATCAACTGGTTCGGTATACAAGTAAAATATGGTGGTGGCTCAAAATACGGAACCCCCAAAATGGCTGGTTTAGTACTATAAATAGTTTCTACAGGATGATTTGGAGGTACCCCTACTTTGAGAAACACCCATATACATACATGTGGGGAACAAAAAAAAGTTATCGAAAACATGTTCAATAAATCATTTTCAAGATGAAAGGGTCACTGAAGGTAAACATCGATCAAAAAATTGTCCTCGCATATGGCGGTTTCTCAAAATAGGGGACCCCCAAATCATCCAAAGTTGACCATTGATGGTACTAAGCCAACCATTTAGGGGGGTCCTCTATTTGAAGAAACCACCATATTTCATTACGCCAAAACTGGTAGCATCTGCAACTGCTTCTTTGCACTTCTGAAGTACTGGACCAGTTCATCAGCACAAAGATGCACAAAGTAATTAGGGTCCCATTCACGACCAAGCTTGCAACATGCCAACCAGGATGAACCACGAGATACACAGATTGACCATGATTTCTTTATGAAAATTGGAGATCCAAAAGCTCCGCATTGCAGGACTCTTCAAGAGCCACTACTGGCGCTGCTGGGTGTTTCAACCCATGTGCTTTTTTCGACCTCCAAAGCGAGGTGTGAATAAATCACACTGGGCGGCCTGTTGTTCGGCCCGAGCAGAATGAACTGCAGAAATGGGAAAATCGACTGGCTCCACCAAATAAATTTTACAAGTCTCTGAACTACCTAAAGGATCCTGACGGGCCTTAGGCCTTGGCATCCTCGGCAGCCATGTGCTTGATCAGGTCCACCACACGGGAGGAGTAGCCCCACTCATTGTCATACCAGCACACAACCTTTACGAAGGTAGGATCCAGCATGATGCCGGCCTTGGCATCGAAGGTGCAGGAAATTGGGCAGGTCTCGAAGTCGGTGGACACCAAGGCCTCATCAGTGTAGCCGAGGAAGCCCTTCATGTCACCCTCGGATCGCTTCTTCATCTCAGCGCAAATCTCCTCGTAGGTGGTCTCCTTCTCCAACTCAACGGTGAGATCCACGACGGACACATCAATGGTTGGCACACGCAGGGCCATACCGGTCAACTTGCCCTTCACTTCAGGGATCACCTTGGCCACAGCCTTGGCAGCACCAGTTGAGGATGGAATGATGTTTCCAGGGCCAGCACGGCCACCACGCCAGTCCTTCTTGGAGGTGCCATCCACGGTGGGCTGAGATGCGGTCATGGCATGGCAGGTAGTCATAAGACCTCTCTTGATTCCCCACTTCTCTTGCAAAACACGCACAGCTGGGGCCAAGCCGTTGGTGGTGCAGGAAGCGCAGGACACGCACTCCATGGAGGTATCGTAGGTGTCCTCGTTCACACCCATCACAATGGTGTGAGAGTCGTCCTTGGCAGGGGCAGAGAAGATCACCTTCTTGGCACCAGCCTTCAAGTGGCCCTGAACCTTCTCAGTGGTCAGGAACACACCAGTGGATTCGCAGACATACTCCGCGCCATGCTCACCGAAAGGGATCTCAGCTGGGTCACGGGTGTGGGACAAAGCGATCTTCTGGCCATCAACCACCAGGGAGTCGCCATCTGCCTCCACGGTTCCATCATACTTACCTTGGTGGCTTCTGGATGCCTTGCTAAAACTTCATGTCTTACTATGGTAAACCCATCAAATCTCAAAAGCGCCTAAAAATCTGAGTTGGTGGCTGAAAGCCACCCAGGTACCATGAATAGTATCATATTTCATCATGTAGGCCAAATAGTCGGAGTCGTAGCTGGCGTTGATCAACTTCAGCTCAGTCTCTGGGTCCTTCATGGCAATGCGTGCCACCTGACGGCCAATGCGGCCAAAGCCGTTGATGCCAACACCCACAGCCTCCATGGAAGTGCGGTTCTTGCCCGCACGCCTTCCAGCAACACCAGCCACAGCCAGGCCAGCCACTGCTCCAACTCCGGCCATGGTACCCATGGAGGAGGAGGATTGGGAGGACTTGGCATAGCCGGAAGCACGGAGACCAGTCCTGGCTTCCTGTGCGACTGGGCCACTGGCAACAAAGGCGCTGCTCAGGGCAGTGGTGGCCACTGCACCACCGACGAGCAAAGCCACGTTCTCCACTGCGGAAGGCATGGTTGAAGAAGCGAAAAACTGAGGAGACGTTGAAAACTGAGCCAATCGCTTGAAGCCATGGATAAGTTGAGTAATCAGGTGCTTCAACGTAGGACCTTCCGGCATGGAATCCCACCAAGTTGCACACTGACGCCAAGTGTCTGCCAAGTGTCGTTCATTGTTCAGTTTAGATATCTTACTTGTTGAACATCAACTTGTATCTGAGTCTATGTACGTTACACATCTATAGATATCATGGATGCTGTGCAAAATTCACCGCCGAATCATTGTGTTGGATCGTTGGATCCGTACACGTCCCATCCCGTGCCCCATCTTGCGCCTTGCGAGTCCTCGCTACAGGCTCGCTTGTCGTTCTCCTGCCATGGCTTCATGGCTGGGGGAGCAGGTCATCTGTGCCGCAATGAGGGGGTCCAACAGCCAGTGGAACACCAGGATGCGGGAGACCGACCGAGACCGTCGTAGTCCAATGATTTTGATGTCGTCGACTCTTTTGCCTAGTAGCATCAGCCTCATTACTCGCCACTCCGTGATTGATGGCTGTCAACTATAGCCACAACCAACCGTGCAACTACGCCCTTTCAATCAACCAAACCGTTTGTCATCTGCTTTGGCTGTATATCTCTGCATCACGTCTGAGTGAACCCGGTAGGTACTGCCGGGATAAACATGTTGCGATGCACTAAGGATGTAGCCGGCATGATGGTAATTTTCGTTGTGTCCATGGACATGGGTCATACCGATCATCACAAATTGATGAACATGCCAGCAGAAGTTATCATCTATGAGCCTTCCTTTTCGGGATGTGAATCACTACCAGCTACAAGGCACTGCCATATGTTGGTGCTGCACACCTTCCAACGGCGATGTTCGGAACGAATGGTAGGCCGTCTCTTCCAACCCTTCCCTCCATATATTGCATTGGCCCAATATGCATCGCCGCGTCTTTTGACGGAAGGTTGATCTTCGCACTTTCCTTGTGGTTTGATATTGTTCCATGGCCATATACACCACTTCTTGATGACAAGTCGCTGCAAGTCCTCACCCAAAAATAACATCGCTATCATCCCCCGCATTCCGCCTCCCAACAACTTACTAATCCTAAGCCGGATTTAGCTATCGCACAAATCTCACAGCACTTCTCATGATTCCTGTGCATAGCTCGTGCATACCATGGAAGATGAAACTATCCTTTGGAGCTGTGGCAAACCTATTTCATGAATGGGATCCATATGTATGTGTATGTGTGTATATATATATATATATATATATATATATATATATATATATATATATATATATATATATATATGCATATATATATGTATATATATATGTATATATATATATATATATGTATATGTGCGGGGGTCTACATATGCATATATACCAGGAAACACAACGTCGTATTCACCATGCTTGGATTGATGGTGAACCGCTAGCATCGAGATCATGATCCTTGACCGTTGGGGAGCCACAAGATGTTGGTCGATTTGTCGCTCCAAATCCTTGAGAGGATCGGTTCTAGTCACATTCTAAATTCTAGAACCGATGATACTAGAGGTTAATTCAGAATTCATGATGGGTAACAATAATGGCCTTAATGGAACATTTGGGTTGATGTTTGATCATAATGGTTGTTTTGTTTCTGAAGCGGTTTCTAGCTTGAAATCGAAGCAATGAGGGCCACCTAAAAATCAACCACCAAACTACAGAACGCTTGTTGTCAAGAATCACCACAATGGCCATATCGCCTGCCATCCAGTCAACTCTCTGCTGATCAAATCCAAGCGGCCAAAACCCGAAATTTCCGCTGCAACTCCGCAATCTCTTGCTCAATAGGCTTCCTGAGCGACTGCTCAGGGGAATTTTATGGAGCGTGCGGACGTAGCAATCACCAACAAAAAAGCAGGCTGGGACTGCTAATCAAAACCAAAAGAAATTCCAGTGGAATGACATGATGAAACACACTGACAAAGGGAATCGGCGTGCCCTGGGGTCTTTCATCAACATAACATGCCATATCCGCCCATGATCTCAGGTCTCTCTGAGAATGCTGGGGTCGTATCTCTTGCATTCGTGATGACTAATAGTGATCCCAGTAATGAGACAAAATAGATCAAAATAGTAATGAGAACAGAGATGTAGAATGTCTTGATAGAGTAATCCCAGAGCTACAACAAGGTTGGCCATGACAAACGCCACTGGAGATCCAACTCTTCCGCATTACGGAGGCTCTCAGTGCCAATCGCTCAGCCCCCGGGCCTGTCTTCATCCTTTTTCTTCTTGAACATAGCCTAGGAGTTTCGCGGTGCAAGGGAGTCAATTGGTGGCTAGCAAAGCTACAGCAGATCTTACCAGCTAGTACCAGCTATTACTCGTCATCTGGCTTAATAACCAATGGCTTGTTCGCAATTGTGCAGTGTTCAAAACCTCTTCTCAAATCTAATGGAAGTTATTCCTCCTTGCGCCAAACACTTGCGCGGCGCTTGCGCCATCCCAACCGTTGCTTACGCGAAGGGTCTATCTTAAGGTTTGCTTGCGCGAGCTTGCGCGGGGATTGAAATGTCTCATTTTCCAAGGTTTTGCCTGCGCAGTGTAGGCCAGAGGGCATTTCAGATTTGTTTGGGACATGGTCAAGGCATGTTGCTAGATTGCATTAGATGCTTGCGCGAGCTCGCGCGAACAAAATGCTTGCGCGAAGCTTGCAAAACGCTTGCGCGATGCAGGCCCGGAGCAACTTTTGCATGAATAAATTCCACCGAAGATTAAAGTTAAATACCATAGGTTTTGAACAAAGCTCAATTGAGCCTCTGGTAGCTCCAGGGTTGCCCGGCATTTTGAAGTGTTGGTTCAAGCTTAGCCATCGAACTGTCAACCGATTTACCCCAAAACATTCAGCCCAGTTCTTTCCAGGGCTGTTCTTCCCTTCAGGGAAAACCTACAGTGTGGGCAAAAAGGTCGATCCATCGTCGTGAACTACCACGTGCTTGACATCCAAGTTATAGCTATGGTGAAACTGATGCTGCAGATTCTGCGATTGGATTGAGAGCTGGATCTCCCCTTCGCCCCTAGTATTGACCACTATGAACCGCATGAGTTTGCTATTAACCATGAGTTAACTATGATGTAGTTAACCAGTATAAATAATTATCATGAGTTTGCCATTACATAACTATCATTTCACCATTCTTAACCAGTATTAGAATAGTATTAGCCACTATTAACCATCATTCACTCTAACTAATCATCATTGACCATCATTCACCATTCTTAACCACTATTAACCATCATCCAACATCATTCACCAGTATTAACCACTATGAAACACTATTAACCACTACTAACTACTAACCCTAAGTACTGGTGGCTAAGTTTGCATAATGTCATTCATTGTTAATGCTGGTTCATTAAACACCTTATATAATCATCATTAACCATCATTAACCACTATTATTAACCATCATTAACCATCATCAAACACCATGAACGACCAGTACCTATGGATCATAGCTGGTTTAAACCATGATCATACTGGTTAATAGCTGGTTAATACCTGGTTAATAGCTGGTAAATAGCTGGTTAAGAGTGGTTAATTAGCATTATTCTATTAGCTATTAACCATCTTTACCATCATTAATGACCAATCCTTACCACTATTAGCCAGCTGTTAACCATGAACCACCTGTACCTGTGGATCCACCGCTGGTGCCGCATGGCCGCAGGTGTGAGCGAAGCTTCGCCATCACAACGCACTCGGCTGCCGACCATTCGAAAGAATCCACCAGGGACCTGACCTGGCAGCGATGGCAGCGCTGGAGATACATGACGTGGGTTTTCGAGGGAGTTCTAAGGGTTCCAAATAGGGGAAACCAAGGAATTTTCGATTGTGAACTATGGTTCATAGTGGTTTTGTAGGGGTTGTAGCCGTTAGTAATGGTTAAGAATAGGGGAAGAATGGGAACAAAGATGATTGACCATGATGGTCTTATAGGGAATTATAATGGTTCATAATAGGGGATAACCAAGAACAGAAATTGTTAAGCAACCTCTATATGAGGGGTTCTCAAGCCCTAGGGGACCCAAAAGAATGGATGGTGTATTGTTACTAGTTACTACGGTAAATAATTAATATTGGATGATTTCGGGGCACCCCCATTTCGAGAAACCACCATGTTCAACTGCAAAACATGGCACGATAATGGCCACCAATCATCAACAACAAGGGGAGAACCATAATCAACTAGTGCTCGTTTCACTAACGTCAAGTGTTCGAAAGCCATAAACTATAAAAACTTGAACTGGTTGATCTATGAGTTTTTGACTAGCGAGAAGGGCAATGATTCATCACAACCTCGATTCCGATTGCCATCGTGACTGGCACTGGACTTCACCTTCGGAAATACCTGGTACCCAAAAAACTGGGAAGCCAATGTTTACTGGATATGGTGGTTCCTCAAAAAATTAGGAACCCCACAAAATGGATGTTCTTTTTACTATAAATGTTTAATATTTGATGATATGGGGGGTCCCCTGTTTTGAGAAACCATCATATTAACTACTAACCAGTCCTACGTAGTACCTACACTTAGCCATGCAAAACCTGCTTAAGCTTTGTGGCTGATGATCCCATTGCCAAGTTGGAGCCCTTCTGGGCATGCTCAGGTCTTTCTTTGCAAATATCAACCTACCCGTTGAGCCATGGCCCACCCAATGAGACATGGCCCACCAAGGAATCGGATTCCTTGATGAGCTTCCCGGAAGCTACCGACCTCAGCTTACCAGCCATGGTTGAACCATCGACCATCAAAGACCAGCCTATCAACCAGCTCATCACATCCATCATTGCTCACCACTACCAATCTTCAATCACCAGCTTCTTCGCCAAACTTGTTTACCAACCTGACATCATCATTGCTTACCATCATTGCTTACCATCATTGCTTACCATCATTGCTTACCACTATTAACAAACCAGTCTTCACCAGCAAACCATCATTGTTTATTAATGATGGTTGCTTACCATCATTGACCATCAACTAACTATCATTAGTCAACCTTAGCAAACCATTCTTCACCAGCTTGTCCACCATCCCGCAGAAGATCCCACAGCCCCCGGACCTACCTTGAGCTCGGCACCCGCGGTCCAAGCTCCGAGTTCTAACTGGGTCTCAAGCCCAACGGCCACGGCGTCAGGTGAAATCATGGATTTTGAGTCTCAACGATGGTTAATAATGGTTCATAATGGTAGTAATTAATAATGGAAATAACTCAGTGAATCAAAATGATTGTTAATTCGATGGTGTCATTATGATTATCTTAATAATGATGGTTACCAGTGGTTCATAATGACGATTAATTCCCAATGCTGGTTAATAATGGTAGTAAGTCAGTGAAATGATGTTACTGAGTTCAATGGTTAATAACGATGGTCAATCATGATGGTCTCAATCATGGGTAATGATGATGGTTAACAATTCTCAGTAGTGTTTAACTCTCAATAATGTTTAATTCAATGATTGATTTTAATTCTCAATGATGGTGAATAATGCTTATTGGAAGGATTGCTTGACAGAAGCACGATAGAGGTTTACTAACAATGGTTTATGATAATGATGGTGATCCTTGTGTTCATTTTCACCATACTTGAGGAACCCCTCTCCCGCATTTAACAATGGCTAGTCACGGTTAATTAATAACAATGACCATTGAACAAGAACAATCATTTCCATGATTGTTCCTGACGGTCAACAACAATTTCAATTATATCTTTCTTGATAATAGGCAATAACAATAGTTATTGCTGATCAATAAACTACTGTTCATGAAGCATGGTAGGCCCAGTGCAGCTCTCAACCCATGGCCCCGGCAGGGGCAGCTCAGCTTTTTCGCTGGTGGCTGATTCCGAGCGGATGCTTTTCGGCCGCCCTGGCCCCATTTGGGGCAGGCACCGACTCCAAATCGGAACAGCTAAGAGGCCGATGGCCCACCCAGGATCTGGTGTGAATTCCCCGATGTAAAATCAGGATGCACTTCCCAAGTCCGTGGTTGATTCCCAACTTTTTGAAGCTTGCGGATTGGCATCCGGATTTCCGTAGAAATGCCCTGGTAAATAGCCAGATTTCATTCAGGTCATTGTTGAAGGGTTTTTCATTCAGGGTTTCCTCCCTCGCTTTGTCAGTCTGCTCACCTGCTGACTGTTGGTGAAATAATCTTTGGGTAAACAATGGTCAACAACTGGCAGTTGTTAGCTGTTCCATTCATAAGTTAGTTCATCGTATTTTGTCACTATGGCTATGTTTGGCATAACCATCAACAATCATCACCCCCATATTTGCAATTATCATGTTGCAATCCTTAACTATCACTATCACTGAACATGGCTCTGCTTAACCATCACTAGTGTTCACAACCGTCACTACAACTGGCTATAATTTATGAACATAGTTTTGGAACGCTTTGGATAGTTTTGGGGTCCAGACGGTATAGAGGTTTCTGTGTCAAGTTGAATGATTGGAACCAAAGTTACTATCGCTACACTTACAGCTATTTAGCTTAATCATTGCTATAGTAGCTGTAGTTACAGCCATTTAGGTTTAGCTTAATTGTTTCACCCATACTTCATTGCTGCAACCCGAACCAAGTCACACCCAACCGGTCTCTCCAGGACTGGGTGGGCTCAGAGCTTTTCCACCACGTTGGCAGCGCCGGCCACTGGAGCCTGGACGGTGGAGGCGAAGCCCAAGGGATAAACCTCCATGGTGAGTTACAGATCGGCATCATCCGTGGCCGGCGGTTCGTGATACGGTTGGAGGAGGGGTGATGGTTGATGTTGATGGATGATGATGGATGTTGATGGATGTTGACGGATGATGATGATGGATGTTGATGGATGATGGATGTTGATGGATGATGATGGATGATGGTTCATGGATGACGTATGATGATGCATTCAGATGGTTGATGGATGATTCGACTTATTCCGAAATGGCAGCCATGACAGGCTATCAACACATCGCTGCCTCACCTGGGAGCTCAGGGTGGCCCGGAAGGATGCTCAAAAGGCTAGGAACTGTGCAGAAAATTTTGCTGCAAACTTTACATATCTACATTTACACATTTGCAAATATGTAAATATGTAAATATGAGAAAAAGTATTTACAACATTTACACATTTACACTATTTTGTTTACGTATTTGCAAACATAAAACATTGATAGAGAGAGAGATGTGATCTACTAGATTTATACATGTCTGTGCACGCGTGTGGTAGCATACATACGAACAGACATTTATGCCACAAAGTGCTAGTACGTGCGAAACCTTGCCCCCTTCTCCGATGAATCTGCTGATATAAACAAATATATCTGAGATAGTTAACTACCATAATCCCTTATTATTAACCATGATGAACCTCTAAAAACCATGCGTATATATATATATATATGTGTGTGTGTGTGTATCATTGATCATGTATGCATATACACGTATATAATCAACCATCCTTTCTGAACGGAGCCTTCCTCACCTCTGGCTCCGAGGTCCCCGCGGCCAGAGATCAATAGCCCACCTTGTTCGTCGCTCAAGTTTGACGGACAGTTTTCCGGGCACAATGTTTCTCTTATTTAGAGATATATGTATATATAATGTATAAATATCTCCACTTATCTATGTGATTGCTTACATGTTTGTACATAGATATTGCCACGTTGGACTAAGCAACATCTTGGATACGTTGAGCCCAGTATATTGCCATCTCAGATCTAAGGTCAAGCAGGTTCCACTGGTCAGTCCCGATTGGAATTCACCTGTGGTGATGGTCGGCAAGAAAACGAATGCTCAATTTCAATGAGTTACAATTGCGAAGGCACCATCTGCATTTCGAATACTCAATGTGAATTACTAATTGCAAGAAGAATCTCAATCACTACCCTCTGGTAGTCTGGTAGACTATATAACCTCAAAACTTAAAATCACCAGCCCCCACATATCGGAAAGCCAGCGGGCTATGCTATGGATGTTGGATTCTAAATGCAAATTACCAGAGATTCACTACGTACATCAAATCCATCACAGGCGACCATTCCAACTGTCAGAGCCCCAGCGGCTGTTTCTCAGCGCCAGCAAATTTGTGTCGACTCATGGCCTGTTGGTTTTTGCGATCCATGGCCTGATCAACATGCGGCCGATCTCTCCATCGATTTTCGTCGTTCGTATATGTCTTGAGAACATACCTGTCCAAACATGGCACATAAAAGTCAGGGAAGGAACATATCAGAGCATTCGCAACATAGTTTGAAACCTGCATGATATGAAATGCAGTCCCGCGGCGAAAAACAACATCTGCACTCAGGCAACTGATTGTCGCCATTCATTTGACCTGCTGGATGGTGTTTGGACCGGGTCAAAAGCAATAGTCAAACTTCAACTTTGACACCTTGTAAGGACAAGCTCTGCAGACCGCTAGGCAAGGTTATTCCGTCCAAACTCTGGTTGAACTCTTGGCCAAACATCAGGCTCTGAAGGCTGCCTGGGAAAGTCACCCGTCCAAACTGTGGTTGAATTTTTGGCCAAACGTCAGGCTCTGAAGGCTGCTTGGAAAAGTCACTCCGTCCAACCTCTGGTTGAATGCACTGCCAAATGTCAAGCTCTGAAGGCTGCTTGGGAAAGTCACTCCGTCCAACCTCTGGTTGAATGCACTGCCAAATGTCAGGCACTGAAGGCTGCTTGGGAAAGTCACTCCGTCCAACCCCTGGTTGAATGCATTGCCAAATCTCAGGCTTTGAAGGCTGCTTGGAAAAGTCACTCCGTCCAAACTCTGGTTGAATGCATAGCCAAATGTCAGGCACTGAAGGCTGCTTGGAAAAGTCACTCCGTCCAACCTCTGGTTGAATGCATAGCCAAATGTCAGGCTCTGAAGGCCGCTTGGGAAAGTCACTCCGTCCAACCTCTGGTTGAATGTATAGCCAAATGTCAGGCTCTGAAGGCTGTTTGGAAAAGTCACTCCGTCCAACCTCTGGTTGAATGCATAGCCAAATGTCAGGCTCTGAAGGCCGCTTGGGAAAGTCACTCCGTCCAACCTCTGCTTGAATACAAAGCCAAATGTCAAGCTCTGAAGGCCGCTTGGGAAAGTCATTCCGTGCAAACTCTGGTTGAATGCATAGCCAAATCTCAAGCTCTGAAGGCTGCTTGGAAAAGTCACTCCGTCCAACCTCTGGTTGAATGCATAGCCAAATGTCAAGCTCTGAAGGCTGCTTGGAAAAGTCACTCCGTCCAACCTCTGGTTGAATGCATAGCCAAATGTCAAGCTCTGAAGGCTGCTTGGGAAAGTCACTCCGTCCAAACTCTGGTTGAACCTTGTGCCAAATGTCAGGCACTGAAGGCTGCTTGGAAAAGTCACTCTGTCCAAACTCTGGTTGACTATATCGCCTAATGTCAGGCTCTGAAGGCTGCTTGGAAAAGTCACTCCGTCCAACCTCTGGTTGAATGCATAGCCAAATGTCAGGCTCTGAAGGCTGTTTGGAAAAGTCACTCCGTCCAAACTCTGGTTGAATGCACTGCCAAATGTCAAGCTCTGAAGGCCGCTTGGAAAAGTCACTCCGTCCAACCTCTGGTTGAATTCAGAGCCAAATGTCAGGCACTGAAGGCGGCTTGGGAAAGTCACTCCGTCCAACCTCTGCTTGAATGCAAGGCCAAATGTCAAGCTCTGAAGGCTGCTTGGAAAAGTCACTCCGTCCAACCTCTGGTTGAACATATGGCCTAATGTCAGGCTCTGAAGGCGGCTTGGAAAAGTCACTCCGTCCAACCTCTGGTTGAATGCATAGCCAAATGTCAAGCTCTGAAGGCTGCTTGGAAAAGTCACTCCGTCCAAACTCTGGTTGAATGCACTGCCAAATGTCAAGCTCTGAAGGCCGCTTGGAAAAGTCACTCCGTCCAAACTCTGGTTGAGCATATCGCCTAATGTCAGGCTCTGAAGGCTGCACGGCAAGGTCAGGTCTTTTATCATCCGATTCATTTGATCGTTATTGGAGAAGATAGCAATGCTGGTTAGTCCTTCCAATACAAGCTCTGGATCAGCAGTCACAGGAAGGCCATGCAACCAACGCCATGCAGCAAACAAATCCACTTGAACGGCAACGCAGCTGATTGTGGCTTCCTCGCCCACAATGCCTTGTTCTTCCAGGGTTTGGTGAAGCTTCAGCGGCGATTGATCTTGAAAGAGAGTGAACCGGGTACGCTTCTTTGGTGGAAGTTGCTCGCAGACCATCTGGTGCACTCCTCGCCCCAGAGAGGAACTACTGAGCTGCCTCAACGTGCATCCTTCACCACTCAGGCATCGGACATGAAGATCAATTTGGCCAGAGCGGCTATGCTTCGGTTCCACGGAGCCACTAGCAGTAGACATCACTGCCACCCTACTGGCACTGGGAGCGCGCACACACACACACAAATAGCTTGAGCCAGTTGTCGTCAGAACTTAGAATATATTATACAAATGCAAGACCCAGGCCCTGGGTCAAATAAAACATATTGGGTTTGTTAGACTCATGGGTAACAAGCAACAAGAACAGGGCATAACAGGAATATAATTGAGGTCGATGGATGTGTTGACCCCGGATCTATAAACCACTCATTTCTCAGTAGGGATGCACCCCGATGTATCAAGATCGTTCAACGGCTGTCTCTTCCAAGTGGACTCATTTAGCGAAAACAAATCACCCGCAAAAGCAGGTGGTTTAATCATGAGGCAAACAGGAGCATCGCTTCACCTCCGGTGTGTGGGCTACACCAGCTGCTTAGACTGGAGGACTGGACACCCTTGCTGGTACGGCTCATATCGGTGGTTTCATAGAAATAATTAATTCGAATACTCATGGAATATATCTGTAAATTGGAGTATTGAAGTGTTCATTATTGAAAAAGAACAAGGTTGCAGCAATTTCGGCTGCGTAAATATCCATATATAACAATGGCATCTACCTTTGTTGATTGTGGTTATGAACCAACCACCGACTACCAGCACTAGGCCGCCACACCAAATCTCGCACGCCAGCCCACTCTTTGGGAGCTTCGAAATCGTGCGGAAACTGGCGCGAGGGGCGTTGCGACTTGGCGGCAACTTGGCGAGGACCCACACATTTTGATGAGGACCGGTCACAATCTGGTCAGCGAACCATAGGGAAACCATCGGGAAAATCCCTGGCAAACTGACGAAACCAACCAGTATGAACCTGGATTACTCTCTGGTAAGCTAATCTGGAGGTTAAAAATCACCATTCTTTAACAAGCTATAGATGCTCGATTTTCCACGCAACCATGTTGGTTTGCCAGAGGATATTTGTGGTCACTGGTTGTCAATTTCCAAGTAGGCCACTGCTTGGGCATATCGATAACTGGTGCGGCCCAAACATTCAAGTGTATGATCGTGGACACCCCCAAATGCTCTTGAACGCACAGTGGCAAAGGCAATCCGCTCCCCCTCCCCGGGTCTGAAAAGTGCAAAGTGATCCAATACTATCAAAGGGATACAGGGTCACACAAAGAAGAATAGTCTCAATATTGAAACAATCGAATCATTTGCCATACTTCCTCCAAGGGTGCAAGTTCAAATGCATCACAGGAGGTCCATATCAATAAGAAAACTGTCTCATCACACATTTGGTGGTTTCTCAAAAATAGTGGTGCTTCCAAATCATCCTCTTTATTAACTGTTCATAGCCATTTAGAGTAATAAACTAACCATTTTTGGGGTACCCCTATTTTGATCAACAACCACTTATGGTAAAACATCAACTATGGCAGGTTGCACATTCATCTCCCATAAATTCACCATGACTCGGGATTTCTGAGTTGATCTGTCCCGTTTTCACCAACTTATGAATCATCATCGTATAAATGGGATTATCTCATACCCAATCAACTCGGTGAAAATCAATGATGATACTTATGGGTGATTGTCTAAACCAACTTATGAATCATCATCAATCATCATACCTACCCTCCGGTAAACCAACCTGGCAATGGAAAGTCCACGAACTCTTGGTGGTTTAACAGCGTGAAAATCCGTTGCCAAGTTTGTTTACCAAAGGAGAACCATGATTGATCGTGATTAACCCTTGTTTGACCTGTCATCCACCCTCATGAAGTCGTAATATTCCCAGTTTTGTTGCCGGTGATTATCCCCTACCAATCATCATGTTCAGTGTGTCAATAAGTAACCACTGACTATCGATGTTCAATCTGAACTATTAAGTAAGCATTGACGACAAACTACAGACCACATTAATGTTGGGTCCATATGGGTGTTTCTGAAGTCATAGTGGTACAGCCATGTATCATCCAGTCTTAGTCATTCATAGTGATAAGCCACGATTATTACAACTGGTATATCCCCCATATACCTTTAACTATTTGATAGGAACTAACCACTAGTACAAACGTTTTTTTCCACATTGATGTTGGATCCCTTCTATTTGTGCCATCCCAAGAAAACGGATCCCTATAGCCACTACTGGTTGGTGGTTTCGGCCCATATGAAAAATATGCTAGTCAACCAACCTGGTGTTAATGCCTACTAAGGGAAAATAATCAAAATGTGAACGAAACCACCAACCAGACTTAACCAAACTATCAATGAACCCAATAAACCATGTTTTTTCTTTAATGCACCCAATAAACCCCCTTAGAACTGATGGTTGGAATGCACGTCGTCGGAGGTATCCCTTGGCGCCTCCATGAACTTCAACAAGGCACTGCTGGGCCCATCCTCTGGAGCGAGGCGACTGCGCAGGTCCATCCTGAGGCGCAGCTTTGATGACGACGTTTATCCGGGTGAATGATAGGTTTAATGATTTAATGACAGGCTTAATGATAGGTTCAATGATAGGTTTAATGACAGGTTTGATGGTTTTATAGGTTCAATGATAGGTTTAATGACAGGTTTGATGGTTTAATGCTAGGTTTAATGGTTTGATAGTGGTTTAATGTAGCAGTATTTCTAATGGTTTAATGGTTTAATGGTCTAATGATGGTTAATAAGTGGTTAACATAGAACAGATTGGTTAATAATTGGTGAATCATTGGTTAATGATAGGTTTAATGGTTTCATGATGGTTTCTAATGGTTAATAAATAATGGTCAATAATCAACGGTTGATATCAATAATCATAGGCTTAATGGTTTAATGACAGGTTGAATGGTTTAATAGTGGTTTAATGATTGGTGCGTAATGGCGAATAATGGCTAGTAATGGTTAATAAGGGTTTTTCCTGGTTTCTAACCAATGGTTTAATAATGGTTCATGGTTTAATGATGGTTAATAATTGGTTCCCGCGACTTGTCTCACAACCATGCCCAGGTTTTCAACCGTGACATGGTTCACTGTGGCAAAGAGTCCCATGTTGAATTTGCCAGGTTATGAATTAATCCTATCCTTTGCGTTTCTTCTTTACAACAGCACTAATCAATTTGGATATCCGCTTTGCACTTGACAATTCTGTTTGTACTGGTACAACTGGTGTCACCTTCGGCTGGCTTCTGTCAAAGGGAAGCACATGAAGCCACGTGGTACTAGTCCCAGTGTAAGCCCCATCACCAAAGAACCGAAGAATGGACCTAAGAGTATGTTCTTGGGACACCAGTTTTGGCCTACCTCTGAGACCAGAAGAATGTTTGTTCTCTGGCATGAATTGCAATGATCTGCACACGTTGATGCCGTTGTCCACTGGATAAATCTGCTTCTGCGCAATGGTACCAAGAAGCTTGACACAGGACCTAAAAGTCTTAAGCTGAACATTGAGAGAGTCAACATTGAGAGCACTAACAGAACCATCATACAAGGTATACCCGCAGTACTTCCCAAGTTGTTTATGGTCAAAAATTGGTTGACATACAACAGGTTGCTAATGGTTTATCCTGGTTTCTAATCGTTAATGTAGGAGTATTGACTATTAGATTAACTCATGAAAATTAAGCCCTATTAACAGTGTTAGTTGATCCCCTATTGGAAATGATTAACTCATCCTGGTTTCTAATGGTCAATCACTGGGGTTAATAATGGGGGATAATGACGAGCAATAACTAACTAAAACTTCAAGAATCAACGATTGACAAATCCTGGTTCATAAGGGTTAATTATAGGGGATACTAACAAACAACAATAACTAACAATACCTAACACTAACAAATATAAGGATATCGAAGACTTACCAAAAGCTGGATTGATTCTGGTTGATGAGTATGATTGGTTCGAAGATGATTAATTCTGGTCTTTGATCCTTAATAATAGGGGATAATGACTGACAATAAGTAGAAATATCCAACAATAACTCACAACGTGATATATATGCACTCTGGTGAACCAACCTAATTGCATGGGATCCACCATTTATAAAGGTCTCTAATGTGTTTTACTCATCAAAAAATGTCCAAGTTACCAGACTTATATAGAGACCTACACCTATAGCACTTCCGTATTCTGTATATCACCAACGCGGGGCACCTACACGCATTGTTCCTGCGGCAGCGCTGGGGACCGCTGGTGCCGCAGCCGCTTTGCCGGGTGCTGTTGGAAAAACCACCAGTGTTTGCTGGTTTGACCTCACAAGGTTTAGTTGGTAAAAACCTTGTTCAACAATACCTGTGTCATCATCATGTTTAGCACAAAGCATACTGCAGGTACTGCAGCCACAGGTACTGCAGCCAGCGGCCCAATGGCAGTTCAACAGGGACCACACAGCCATGATCATCTAAACAGTGGGTGAAAGCCCAACCGGTTTTGCGGGAGATGAACATTCTGAATCATTTTGAGCCATTACATATATATATATATATACATATTTACACCCCTATACATATACATATGTGTATATATATATATGCCCCTAGACATGTACATGTACATCTGGGCAAATACAAGTTGTACATCAATGGATCTATCTTTGGGGACATCACCTCAGAGCCCCCATCTGAGGTCCAAGCAGAATCCGTCTGGCCACCTGCCATTCTCCTTGAGAGTAGTTCTGGTAGCCCATGTTGAAGAGTTGGAAGAACTCCACCTCAGCCAGCACCAGCTTGTGAAACAAAGTAATGTTAGTTGACCAGCATGTTAGTTGGAAGAACTCCACCTCGGTTGCGACTCGGAACAAGCTGGTGGTTATAAGCTGGTTATATCTACAACCTTCCAGGTTGGAAGAACTTCGCGGCCTTTGCCCTTTCGGGTCATACTACGTGGTACAAAGGGCCTCACCTGCTTGAACCGTTTGCGGCTTCATAAACCATGTGAACAACTTGGGTTTATCTGCCACACCTGATACCTGTTCTTCCCATATATCAATTTACCTAAGTGGGGAGTCCACCTTGCACAGGCAATAAAGGCACAACGTAGGATGAGCCTTTCGCCTGCCCTGCCCTGCCCGCTTTTGAGCGCTCTTCCTTGGCATCTACATAGACTTCGTGTGAACACGCTGTCCTTGTCTCATCAATCATCAACCAACAATCATTTCAATTCATCGTCGGCGTGGTAAACGTCATCATCAGCATCAACGACAGTAATGTCGACATCAACAACATCAACAACGACAACAGAAAGGAACAACAACAGCCTCCACATCAACCCTTATTGCTGCCGCCGAGTTGCGGTAAAGCATAAACGCATTTGAGCTATTACCTCAGCACATGTGCACAGGTTTCCACTGCACTGGGAAATGTGCCTCAAAGGCTGCTCAAAAAGATTGAGATTATTCTTTAGGGCGGATGTATTTGGTGACGGACCTTTGAAGCTTTGGTTATGATCCCAACCCTTGAAAGAACCCTGGTTGATCAATAATGGGGTCTCCTAGTATGCCCCAACAGTCATGGTTTACTACTAAATTGGTACCCCCTACTAAATTGGTACCCCCTACTAAATTGGTACCCCCTACTAAATTGGTACCCCCCCTCCCCAAAATTTTTTGACCTTGGCTTCATTTAATCCGAGTTGGCATTGATGGTTCATGGTGCCTACAGTCACTTGTCTTCTTTTCATGCTTTTCCACAGGCTTCTTTGAAAGTGGGAATAATTTCATCCGGATCCCAAACCACACTGCTGGATGCATATGATACGTAAACCAAATTGTATGAATTGCTAATGACTACTTAAGACTAGCATCTTTACATACATCATGAATGGGTTATAAGTATGTTGACTGAAATACATACATATATACACATGTACAAACATAAAGCTATTCCTATGTCTAGATATATACAAACATATCCACAAATATCCATATCTATACTAATATATCAAGCTGTGTCTATACATCAAATGCACATTCGCATCACCACCAAAATCCCTTCAAAAACCACCATCATCCTCCATAAAACCCTATAAAATCCTATAAAACCACTATAAATTGGCCTAAAACCTCCATAAAACCCCTATAATTCTCCTAGTGAACCCCTTCATTGCTCCAGTTCCATCCCTCCCCGCAGCAAGGAACGCACCGCCCTTGTGAACGAACGAACGTTTAGGCCCCAACTTCGTCCGTCTCCAGGAACTGGGCCAGGTCCTGACGGAGCAGCCACGGGTTTAGTGGTGGTCAAACCCTTGGTCGACGACAAGGGATTTAGGGGTTAATAATGGTTCATAATGGTTAACAATGTTTAACAATGGTTAATAGTTATTTCATAGTGGTTAATAGTGGTTAATAGTGGTTAATAATGATCAACCATGGTTAATAAGGGTTGCTCGGTCTCCAATCGGTGCACCCCCATGGTTGATAAGGATTAATAGTGGTTAATGATGGTTTGTAATGCTTAACAATAGCCAAAAAGTGACTAGTAATGATTGATAATAGGGGATTGTAATGGTTAGGGGAGTGGTTGACTAGGGGATTACCGGGTTCACTACGGGATCATGGTAGTTAACTAAGGGATGATACTGGTTTTATAGGGGACTGTAGTGGTTAACTAAGTGGATTATAGTGGTGAATAGGGGGGGTGTAAGGGTATTATAAGGGTCATAACTAGTAATAATGGGTGATATAATACGGGCTGATAATGGTTTAATAAGAAGTCTATCATTGGCTAACAATGTTTGATAATAGGGAACCAAAAAAATAATGTTTTTATATACGGGTTTCACAAGGGTTCTAACCATTCGGAATGGTTAATGATAGGGGATTGTAATGGATTGTGGTGGCTTCGCTCTTCAGAAGCACATCGATGTCCCTGACCTTTTAAAGCGGTGAATTCTGCACATGGCTTTGTCATCTTTTGTAGATGATCAGATAGATGTGAAGTATATCATTGACTTAATATCCTGGAGTAAATTTAAAAGATCCCGAACATGATCAGCCATCATCATCTGCATGTCAGTATCGCACTCACTTTGGCTTCACATGTTCTTCCCATATCCATGTTGAGAGCAAGCTGGGTTTCATGGTGCACAACATGTCGCTATCGATGTATCTGCGGCTCCTTCTGGAGCACTGCGTTCTTTTCCTGTTCCATGTATTGTCGCACCTGGAGCCAGGCAGTGACGACCCACTGGAAGCCACCATGGCGTTCCCCGCCATCGATGTTAGGACCGTAGCTTCATAAATAGAAAGGGTAACCACAATGGACATACCCCAAAGACTTGCAGGGTGTTTCGGATTGATATGCTCAGCTGACTTGCGTCAAAATCTGAACCTGTTTTCCAAATGGTCGGTGTGTTCAATCAATGTATGTATGTATGTAAATATATATATTCATAAATATGTATATACATCTAAATTAAATGTCAACGAAATATGTCCAAAGCCCTGCCCACCACCCGTGTGGCTATCCCTGTGGTATCTGTGCCACATGACGGTCCATGTCTTCGACTGAGGTCCTGAGCTCACAAGCTTCCAGGACTGTCCCAAAGTAGCGGAAGCTCCGCGGGTGGTGTCCCTGATTGAACCATCATCATCGTCATCATCGTCGTCATCATCATGGTCGTTGTCGTTGTCGTCGTCGTCGTTGTCGTCGTCGTCGTCATCGTCATCATCATCATCATCATCATCATCATAATGCCAACCAGGGAAGCTTGAGAACCAATCCTGGCCTTACCAGGGGCCACTCATTGGCCCATTCCCAACTCGCCCCCCTGCCTTGAACCGTTGCCGTGTGTTCCAGGGAACCTGCAAGGCACGCGACCCATCAACCCTTCTCAACTATCAACCATCCATTAGCCTTTTGTAATCACACATTCACCATCATTCACCATCATTCACCATGATTCACCATCATTCACCAGCATTCACCATCATTCACCATCATCCGCGATCATTAGCCATGACTATCAACCATGACTATGAAACACATCATTAACAAATAACAGTTGCTTCAACTATCCCCTGCTACTTACCATCTATGCCTCGCTAAAAGAACCACCGTGAAGCCCCGTATCACGCATCCACCGCTGCCTTCAGCTTCCCGCAGAAACCGCCGGGCCTTGGGTCGTTCGGTGAAGTCCACCTCAACGCCTTAGCTACGCAGCTACTGGGAGCCGCTGCTGGCGCTTGGTTGTCATATGTGTAAAGTAGCCATTGATCAGTAGCTGCTTCAGTCACAACTGGATGCTTGGGATCATTGCTGGTAATGTACAATGCCCAGGTTCTCCTGAAATCCGACAATGGCTTGATTTTCCATTTGGAGGCAAAACCGAGAAGCGCTAGAAGGATTTGTTGTGTCGATTGGGACAAGCAAGCTAGCTCACCAAAACATGTAAAACCATATAAAGCATGGGTTCAACCACCACTCGGCCACCAGTTCCTCGCAAGTGTATATATAATGTACACATAGACGGACAGTGTGCACACGTACGAAGTGCAATATTGGAAGATCGATGTCCATAAGCCACCCCAGTATTCACTATGAACAACTGGTGACTTACCCTTTATGAATATGAATCTCCCATCAAATGTGTGACAACCGAAAAGGAAAACTGGTTCCAGGAAGAAAAGTTGATGAGATGTGTGAACCATCTTGGATCATTGCTGTACTTGCACTCAGCTTCAGCCTGCACCTATCCGTGTCATCCCATGCTAATCTTATATCATTGGCCACCCAAGCTAAAAGTGCTGGTCAGCCAAAATTCCTCAGTCACATTCATTTCTTGCTGCGACTCGTAGCAGTCTATGGTGTCTGTGCTTTAAAATAAAGAACGGATAACTTCCTGTGTGAAGTACCCTCTGTCTCGGCCAGGTTGCTTCCCATGTCTCTTGGACTAGTGGATCCTAGTGGATCCAAGTAACACATGGAATTTGGCTCATGTACATGTTTTTGATGATGGATCAGGGCCTGATTGCAGCTGGACCATTGAACTTTCCAACTGCAACACCCCTGGATCACACCCAAATCAAGGGAAGCATGGCCTGGACTCATTTGCGGCTTGCCACCAGCCCGTAAAACACGGCATACTGTGCCAGCAATGGAACCGTCTCATGGACGAAACCAACCTCCTTGGCATATCCATGCGCCATGAGCATTGCATTGATCCACTGGCCGATGTGGTCTGAATCGAAATCCCAGGAATGCTCGTCCATCAGCGCACGCCAAATGAAGTCAAAGGACGGCCCATCTGTGATGCGCGGCTGTCGCGCATGCAGAATGAAGCTGCGCCCTCCATTAAAAGCATCAAGCCACTGCGGATCAGGTGTGCTGGAAGGAAGCGCTTGGGATGTCCTTGGATAGCTTGGAAGTGATGGATAGTGACGATTCGACAATAGTTTTGCAAGTGTTCAACAATGTAGATTCATCATGCATCATATGGTTCATAGGTATCTTGGGGGCTTACACATTCTTCTTCACATGGTTGCCAGTAGGAACCTGATACCGCTAGTAAATTTCCCAGTATAGTCTTTGCTCCCAAGAGCTTGCATTTGTGTATTGACCCAGACCCGCATCGACATTTGCATGTGTGGGGTTCTGAATTGACGGTTTGTATGCGTGTCTCAGTGTCTGCAAGAGAAGTGGAAAGGGAATGAGAAAGATCGGGCGATCAACAATCAGTCAAGATTCCAGTTGCGATGACAAGACACATCAGCCACTTTCTGCCCAGCAACGTTTCGGTAAAGGAACTGGCGGCTTGTCAATTCGAATCGCCACTGTTCACCAACCCATTCGGCATCTGGTGACTGACAGTTCCGTCCATCCTCGTCACAAACGCCCACAAAGTCCAGGCTTTGCAGCTTACCAAGCTCATCAAAGCACATGACTGTCGCAGGCCCTTTGTATTCCACACAGAACTCTTCGGCCTTTTCGCCATCGGCGTTTTCTGGGCAAATGATGGGATCGCCACTGGAGGAAAAGGACCAAGCACGTCGCTCTGCAGCACGGCGCTGTTCATCCAAGCGCCTACGTGCCTCCTTGAGCTCTTCCTCCTGCCTCCGTTGCTCCTGGATCTTCCTTGTCAGACTCGCTTGCTCCTGGTTGACCTGATCTCTTTCTCCCTGCAGCCGTGACAAATCAGCATCGATAGACTCATGCTGCATTTTGCCACTCTTGCGGAGCTCAGCCACCCTTTCCCAGCTCTCCTGCTGTTGTTCCTCGTGTTCTTTGTCCCAGTCGAGCAGCTCTTTGAACTCGCGAAGGTGGGTCATAAATGATTCCACTGATTGCTGAAAACGTGCTGGGAGGTTCATGTTGAAGTATGACCCATCACCAAGGAGAGATTGATGAGTCAACCCGAGCTTCTGCAATGGCGCCGGCATCTTCAGCATGAAGCCATTCTCAGCACCACCCTTCAAATGCTCCAAGTCCTCCGCAAGCTGGTCTTGGCTCCTGTGCAAGATGTGGGCACGCAATCAAACATATCCACCATCTGCACCAGAAGGGAATCCACATAACACACAACTCTCAGGTCTAGAGTCTAGTGCGGTTCTTCTTTGTTGATGAAACTCCAACATTAGGCTCTGAGTTCTGCAGGTGCAAAAGAGTTTTAAATTGGTCCAAGGCTCACGCTGGGCTCTTTGCCATATAGAGGCTCGTAGAAATCGACGAAGTTCCGGGGAAGCTTCGTGCCAAACTCGTGTCCGCTGCAAGCCACCACAAAGAAAACCCAAGCCTTCCTTGGGCGAGTCTTTTTGGGGCAAACAGGCATCAATGCCAGACATTTATTTCCGTAAGAACAGATCATTTCCATCATCTTTTTTTGGGATCAAAACAACTGAAAACTGCAAAGCTGGAAGTGCCACCGAGATTCATGTCGCAAAGGATCCCAGCGGAGAGGACACGGCTTTTTCACAACTTGAACTTTCAAATTGCATTGCACAGGCGATGCACTCAATCCAACTCAATCTCCCCCCTTTTCCATTGTTCAAATTGATGGAATCGCCTGCCAAGAATTCCAGAAGTTGGAGTTGACCAGCGATTCCAAACTGATAAGTTCAACCATTAAACTACAAAATTCCAACTACTCGACCGCTCTTGAGGCTCACATCCCACCAACGTCCATCAACTGGACGAGGCATTTGGCGTCAGGCTCTGTTTGGGGCCCTCCAGTTCCATCACTCTACCCTTCCCAGTGCCTCCACAACCGAGCCCTGGACTCATGTAATCCAGATCCACACAGTAGAGCTCCATGGGTGCCGCTGAACCTCGACAGCTTGCTGCTGGCTTTACCGTGACCACGCACATGGGGTCGTTCATCAACAACAGGTACTCACCACCACTTGAAAATGATCCTTTTTATGGAGACAGCACCATGTTTGATGATCGATTGTCAATTCTGACTTTTGACATGCATTGTTGGTGAGCTTGCATGTGCATTCTGATGTTTATTGTGCTCAGCCATTATTGAATATCATTATAGTTTGTATGATCCTTCTGATTAGTCATAGCGATTCCCTATTGTTAAACCATGATTGAGCAAGCATGGCTCACTTATTTTTTCTTGCCTCTGACCCTCTGTTCTTCGCAACCTACTACCCTTTAGCCATTTATCGATCATGATTTCATCATCACGTGTATCAACCGCTGTTGACCACCATGGTCAGTATATGTCCTCAATACTCTTGCTGGCATGAAATACCAACTGGTAGTAGTCATTGACCAAATCCGTCATTAACTTCATCGTGATCATCACTCATCGGCCATGATCACTACTCATATATTCCCAGGTTTCTCTATTCTTTAGAAATCTATAATACATATCATATATATATATATATTCTTATACATAGTTAGTTGTACCCCATTATTCATTTCTAATTCCATTGGCTCATGATCTCCCTACCCGTCACTCCAGACTTCCGTGTTGGTCCGGCCCATCGCCTCGGATGATGACCTTGTCGATCAAACGACACTGGCACCTGCAGGTTCCCAGTGGGGGCACCACCCAAGCGCCCCGGCGCTAAGTTCAATGCATCAGCCCTGTTCGTGTTTGTTGGGAATCAATATATGCCTTGTTATAATTGGCTGTAAAAGAACTGTTTTACACTGTCATATACCTATTGGAAGTGGTTATGCTTCTTATGTACCTATAATGTACTCATCATTACACCTATCATATACCTATCATATACTCACTTTATATCTACTATACACCTTATCTACCTATCATATACTTATTGGTGAATTGGCTGCTTAATCATACCTATCAATATCAATCCATAGGTAGGTAATTATTGGTGATATACACCTATTTATCTACCTATCATGCACCTAGCTACCTATACCAACGTGTTTATTGCTTGCTTGCCTGTTGGCTCAACGCGTCGCCCGCCTCATATCGTATGAGACCAGGTCAACGACCTCGGGGAAGCTGGGCGGGGTCACCGAGGAGGTCCAGCCCAAACCCGGAGGGGCCTCTGGCTAACGATGCTTAATTGTGGTCAATGATGTTTAACTATGGTTCACTATGGTTCACTATGGTACCCCAAATGGTTTGGGAACAAATTAGTTTGCAACATTCCTAAAATAGATTGATAATGGCTATCAATGTGGGAATGAGTTGTTTGCACACGATGGACAAACCATGACAAAGTGATTAATATGATCATAGGCTATGATCACCACGGATCTTCGAAAACGGGGGAGTGCCATGGAAGGACTGCTTCAAAATGACCTACTGAGCGGCCGCATATCTTGGTGACCAATGGTGTTTGACACGACTTGACCCATACCCAAACCCAGCCTTCCGCCCATCCCAAATGGTGCAGCAATTTCCCCAAAAGCCGGTCCAGGGATCACCACGGATTGTGCCACGATCACCGAGACCTTGTACACTGCCTGACAGGAACAGCATGGCCATACTCACATCCGGTTGGTGACAGCTAAACCTTTCTCCCCAAAAGTTATGACCGAAGTTGTACAAAAACATCTTGAAGCGACTTGAAACTTGAAGCAGCAAGCCGAAGCTGCAAGAGTGGGACGTCAACTCAAGGGCAGTTTTTCTTATTGGCATGTGGAGAGGTGTCTTGTTTGTGCTATGCTGCGCCGTTTGGACACCAGAAGGTGATTTCCAAGCAGCTTCCAGCTGTTGCCTGTTGAGAATTCGTTGAACCGGTTGATTAACAGCGTTTCCATCTGTTTTTCCATAAAGAACCAAGCGATAAACACCGATTCTGTTGGCACTCATCAATAAACCCCACACGCGGAAGAATCTCCATACTGGAAACATTGGAAAACCAATAATTCGGTGATTGGTTGGTTATTTGGTTTGTTTGCAATTATCAACCAATAATTCTACTCGCTCGTTGATAAAATACCTGGTTGATTATTACCATGATTGTTATTCCCTGGTTGATTATTACCATGATTGTTATTCCCTGGTTGATTATTACCATGATTGTTATTCCCTGGTTGATTATTACCATGATTGTTATTCCCTGGTTGATTATTACTTGTTTAGTGCCATTACCTGGCTGATTATTCCAATGATTGTTTGGTTGTTACCGATGGATCAACAGGTTGGTCGATCCGCTCCCAGCACTCGTCTGCAGCTCCGCTCCCCACCGTGGAGCGCTCGATGGAGGTGGCAATGGAAACGTTGGGAGACAAGTAGCTGCAATCGATCTTGAACTCGCTACCCACCTTGGTGCGAGCGGAAGCCTGGGAAGCTCATCTGGCTGTTGGGAGCGACCAGCGGCTCCCCCCGGGGCCCCAGGACTCTCCCTTTAATACGGGGGAGCGAGGCCTGCAGCTACCAGGAGATTTCCAATCAAATGGTAGTCATGGTTGAGGCCTGATGATGGTAGGAACTGGCAGCCATGGTGTGTTGGGTAGGGATGTACAGTAACTTGATGGCTGCGGATGGCGGGTGATGATTGTGGTCGGTCGTGGCTACTGATGGCTACTCAAGGCTAGTTGCTTCGTTGCAAAAAAGGTGTCCCCTCCTGGTTGGTTCATTGTTGCCTACTCATACATAATAGAGTTATGGTATGGTTGCCAATCCTCAAGAAGTTAGACACTTAAACAATGATGACCTCATGATGTTTAAACAATCCTCACGATGTTTCGTCCTTCATGGGTATTGTGATATTGGTCCATGATTTTCAATAATGATTGAGAAAGCTAAGCCCCCCTGTCCTGATATGAACCCTCCTTCCAAGTTGGGGTGAATTGTAGCTGTGAGAGTCGCAAAACAATTGACCCCAAGAGCAAATAAACCACCAGCTGGGTTTTTGATACGCGTCAGTACCAAAGTAGAGAACCCGAATACTCAACAACCAAAAAACAAGAAAAACTGTTATTCCTGGTAAACTTGCGGGATGGTTTGCAGTTCTACCAATCTCCAATCAACCATCATTGACCATAACCATGACAAACAATCATTAAGCGTCATAGGTCATCAATCGTGATCAGCCATCACAACAACTTACTGTTTTATGGAGAGTAAGAGCTATCGTCAATAACACATATCACGATCAGACATCACAGTCATATCGCAGTCATATCACAATCACGAGCATCAGTAACCGTCAGCAACCATGTGGTTATGGGTCAAAAGCCTGGCTGTTCACATCCCGCTAATGATCAAACTAGTGCAGTTGGGATGTTCACATTCCCATTATTGTTGGTCAAAAATGACCGACAACCTTTTGGCTGTTAGTCTTGCTGGTGATTCTCCCCCATTATCAATGATTGACTAGCAAACTCGTTATCATCCCTGATGTTTAACCATTATCAAAGTTTATAACCCCTCTGAAACCATGATAAACCACCTATTCACCAACATATTCCACCTAGCTAACTACTATAATTTCTTGTCATCAACCATTGCCATTATAAACCAATGATATACCACATAGTTAACTACTATTATCAACGAAAACATTAATAATAATGCTTATAACACCTTAATTAGGTGGTATAAACCCCTCGCCCAATAATACTACTAGTATCAACCACTAGTAATGGTTATATCCCCTTATTAACCCCTACTATTCGCGGTGAACCACCAACCATGGCTTCGACGGACCCACATCGCCCCTTGTTGGGCTCCCCCAACTGCTCCTTCGATGGCCCAACCTTTGTGGAGCCCGATGCTCAAATGCACTCGGCACTTGGCGCCTGAGAGTCGTGGCGCTGTGACACTGGTGGTCGCTGATGATGAAAATAAGATACCTGATGGCTAGGTTGATATTGATATACTAGGTTGACTATCATTAGCAGCCCTAGTAGTTGATAATGATATTATGAATAGCTAGGTTGATATGATATAAAAGCTATGACATTTTGCTGGTTTACATTATAAGTAGTGAGACGCAGCTGTAAGATACATAGTATATCCAGCTACCTTTGATAGATTAGGCTAATATAACCTGATATTACGCGAATATAGTATAATGATAGCTAGGTTGCTAATGATGGTTGATTAGTATATAGCTACGATATTAGCTGGTAGATAATGCTGGTTGACAATAGTGGTTGACATAATCCCTATACTATTAGTTTGATTAATATCATAACTAGCTCTATGGTTGATAATAGTGATTCTTAGTCGGTGGCCACTATTGTAGTTACTAGCCTATCATTCAAAAATAGGTTTTGCTTGGTTTCATGATTTACAGTAATCACTGTTAATCATGGTAATTAATTGGCTGAGCATGGCTATACCATTCATTCATGGATAACGGCACGGTCATGATTGCAAGCCAAGGTAATGAAGCTGCCGTCATGATTCATCGTCGCAAGTAATGGTGGTGATCATGGCCAAGGCATGACAATGCTGGCCAGTGAAGACCTGTATCAAACAAATATAAACAACTATACTGGTTGGTGGTTTCAATCCCTATGAAAAATATTTGTCAACCAACCATTTGTTAATTATTACTATGGAAAATAAACCACCAGCCAGTAAGCAATTATATCAAACAACTCATTAGACCATAAGAATTGAGAAACATCACTGTAAACAACTAATTACTGGCACCTGTTGGAATTGAGAAACGCTTCTACAGGCGCTGAGAGTGTTTTGGATTTACGTGCCAGTTTCAAAAAAGAAGCGTCGCAGTAACTCGGCGAAGCATTGGCAAGCAGTTCACAAATCAGGAAACTTGACAGCTGATGGTCAAGCAAATTGGCAGTACGTACATGAGAAGCATTGTCAGAAACCTGTGGAGCAGGGTCCCGCCAGGCCGCCTAGTCGATACTGGAGACCAGGATGTTCTCTGTAACTTCCCAGCAATGGCCTCAGCCATGATGAAGCGTGTTGCCGGAGACTCAACTAGCTCTCTGAAGAAGGGACCCGTCAGCAAGTGCACTACACAGTTCTTATTCCCAGGAGCTATATAGTTGTCTGACATGAAGATACCCAGGTGGGTTGTTAATTGCACTACAAAAAATATCATTGATGCGCCATCCATCGGACTGACTTCCGACCATGGAACATCACCTCCGGGAAATAGGTCTCGCCATAGCGCTACCCCAAAACCGAAGACTTGCAACGGGGGACACATGAGCTTTGGCAAGCCCCACAAGACCCCCTATGGGTGTTTCTGAAGTCATAGGGGACCCGCCAAATCATCCTTTCTATCAACCACTTATAGGTAATACACCAACCATAACTTTGGGGTACCTCTATGGCTTGAGAAACCCCCATATGTTGACACCAGCAAGTGAACCAACCTTTTCTGCAGTGCCAATCCCATCCCACTGAGTCTCCTACGAGCGGTGTACAGCACCGATCATTGCAGCAGAGGACACAATGGAACCTCCGGCCGCATGCTTCGGCAGATGCAAAGGTTCATGATGATCAACGATAGCTGAAAATGCTAGGGATTTATCATGGCTTGATTGTTTATCAGGTTTTCGGATGGTCAATCATGATCAAATGATAGGAGAAACATCCAAAAATTAGTGAACTTTGCCCGCAAATGGTTGAAAGTTCCTTCCCATCTTTGCTCAAAGTGTCCGCCCCCACATGCTGAACATGTCCCTCAGCGGCCTTCAGCTAACTTTCGAATCAGCTCGTCATCCTCCAGGCCTTCACTGCAACTCTCAAGCGCAGCTGTGGCCTTCCTGACTTCCTGTTAGAGTCATCTTATGTCATCTTGCGCTGCAAACCTCGAAGAAGTCTCCATGAGTTTCGTACCTAGGAGTGGTAGGAATCGCCCCAGCAAAGCTAGAACCGGCTGCTGAGGCCATGCGGGGCTACGTTTTAGGTTTGTACTTTCAAGTCATCGAAACTGGGCTAAGCATCACTGTCGATAGGCAACTGGGCAACCCTTGGACGCCTGAATCCTCGGACTGCTTCCAGATCACCAGGAACGTCTCGCCGGTGTTTTTGTTGGGAGCCTCAGATGCTGCGACACTAGCCATGGTGAGCCTGAAAAAAGAATGCCTTTTCAACTTTTGACCCTTGATGAAAGATCACAAGCTCAAAGGGTAAGTTGGATGTCGCAACAACTCCTGATCCGTACATCCACATGGCAACGTTGTTGGAAGCCCGCCAAATTTCAAGCTTTCTAGATTGAGACCCTCCAGATTTTGGAAGCCTCAGCTCCAAACTCCATGAAACTCGTTGCACACACCATGGACCTTAGGTGCCACGGTGTCACGACGTTGTGTCGGAAGTGTGGCCATGTCAACGGGAGATCTCGCGTCTATGGCAATTCACCAGGTGCCATTGGTGAATCCGAGGGTTTTTGGGCCAGATCTCCTACCCATCTCAACATGGCGACAAAACCGACCATGTAAACATGGGCAGAGTCTGCTGCTGGCAACTCCAAAACATGCCTTCTCATCGCGCCTCGAAACTGGAGCAAGTTTCGTTGGCGACCCTCCAGGTGTCCGGACAATCTCTGCAATCTGATTGGAGAACATCATTACTTTGGACTGCAGGACCTGCGACAGCGGCTGAGACATGCCTATCTGAACTCGAAAAAGTTATTCAGCAGCCAATAACTATCAAGAACAAGTGTTATTACCACCAGAATATGAATGACTATTACATGATGATAAATACATAATCATTTACAAACCTGATTGACCAGGGAAACAGGTCCAGTGGCTCAAGCAAACAGTAGTCAGTAGCCTTTTCATAGCTCGTTTCAGACCAATGGCACCCCCGACCCCAAGGGTTCCGAACTACTTACCATGGTGAATACCAGTGGTTCCCATGTGTTTTAACAAACCTCTCCAAACGAAATACAATAACCCAGAATCATCCATTTGTTTTGATCGATCTTTTGGACAGATCTGTCAAAGTTGAACCCACAAATGACTATGTATTTATCATCATGTAATAGTTGAACCATTCTTGTCAAAGTTAGATCTAACCACCAAAGTTGAACCCTCCAAAATGACTCACATGGTGAGAACTTGTTGGTAGAATGACTTGAATTCACCCAGGTTTCACCAGCCTCCGTGGCAGTGCTGAAGTCGCGCACACGCACCACGCCCACGATACACCTGGGCGCTCCATGCTGCATTCGACATGTGTAAATAGCATGATTCTGAACATGTCAAAATGTAAACATATGGTGGTTTCTCAAAAAAGGGGTACCCCCAAGTCATCTACTATGAATCATCTGTGAGTAATGAACCGACCATTTGTCGGGTTTCCTATTTTGAGAAACCAACATATGTATAGTATAGTAATGAACATACGTATAATGACCATGTATATGTATCATGACCATGTATACATATACATATACATATATATATATACACATATACATATACATACACATATACATATACATATACATATACATATACATATACATATACATATACATATATATATATATATACATATACATATATATACACATATACATATACATATACATACACATATACATATACATATACATATACATATACATATACATATACATATACATATACATATACATACACATATACAGATATATAAGGTACATACATGTGTGTGTGTGTGAATGAGTACGTATGATTTCGTAGGCATCCCTTTCTCTCCATGACATCGGCAGTGACGGCATCCCAGGGCCCCGGGCTCGCACTTGCGGCCTGGAACCATGGCATTGACGCCAGCGGAGTCGGAGCCGCTCATGTTCTTGCCTCGGAGGCCACATGTTTTCCGTCCATGCGCTGGCATAGATGACATCCAAAATGTGCCATAAGATAACATCTATGAATCTATGTTAATGTTCAACCCAAGATAACATACATGACATCTATTTAAACATATAACATTGTCAACCCAAGATAACAAACATAGATTTAAAAAATGTTCAATGGGTTGACAAATCACCATCTATGAATAACCTTTCAAAAAAGAGTCTCTATATAGATGGTGTTTTGTCAAGCTGTAGAGAACCCAAGAAAATGGATGGTTTATTATTCATTTGGTCAAGAAGTAGGATGACTTGGGGGTCCCCGATTTTGAGAAACATCCACATTGAGGGAAGGGAGGAAATTCTGAAAAAGAAATGTAGGCAATTAAATTTGCTTGATCAGTTGTGTGATTTGCTGGCCTCGTTCTGACCAAGAGATCGAGCAGCAAAAACAAGGACCAAGGGATATGAAGTTGTCGAAATTTGTAGGTACACGTCATCCAGCATGGATTGTTCCACAGTGTTCCGTGCATTGTGACTCGCCATCTTTACGTTGGGGTTTCTTCCATAACCATTTCATATGGGGAAAAACAGTTGCCAGGCTGATCATAACCAGTACAGAACTAACTAATGCTCAAGAAGCTGATCATTACATATTCCAACTATGACATTACCATTCTTTATCCACCATCAAATAGTTAAGCACTGCTAACTACTCTATAAGCATCATACTACAACCATCAATTAAGCATCGAAAACCATCAATTCACCATTAATCAGCATTAGACTGCATTACACAATTAACAGTGGTCAATTAGCCAGCCATGATTTACCAGTGTATAACCCCTATTGACCATCATTTACAGCTATTCCCAACGGCACTAACCGGTTTGTGTAACTAATTTTTCACCACGATACACCTCTATTTGCGATGACTTACCACAATATAAGAATGTTAAATCAAATGGCCATATTATGGTGTAAATTCTTATATTATGGTACAAATTATTATATAATTAATGGCTATATTATGGTGTAAATTCTATAAGAATTTGATCACCACAATGTTCGATACCCAGGCCCATAGCCAACCATCACTACCAACATCATTGGGCAACTAGAGGCACCACTACCAACTGCACTGTCCAGGGCACCGATGATGTCGGCGCCCGCTTCACCGAAGCCCAGTGCTAGCAGAGAGCCCAGCCTAAGTCGCAATGCTTGAGAATCAATGGTTTATCTATGGTTTATCTTTGGTTGGTATGGTTTATCCACGGTCTACAGTGGTTAAACTATACGTAAAGCTAGCGATCAATGCTGGTTTGTTGAGGGTTTCTCGCTTTAGGGAACCCCCAAAGCTAGCGATTAGTGGTTAGTTGTGGCTACCGGTGGTCATTTGGTGCTTCGCTAGTTGTCAGACATCATTCGCACCAGTGATAACAGCAACGGCCTGTTAGGACACTAGTTGTTTCTAACCACAGCTGTCACTCCAGTAATAGCGAGTTATAGCACTATTATCACTGGGCAACGATCGTTCACTGTCGTTCTCCAGGGTTGTTTGCTATCATTAGCAATCTGAGCATCACTACACACAAAACGGTCTTCAACCAGCTTGCAAACTATGAACCATCACCAACCAGTTTAACAACCATAATCCACTATCATTCACCATCCGAATCCATTTCCATGGATCATAAGCACACCAACCCCAAGCACTCGCGTCACTGTCACAACGTCCACCCACTGGGCATTGGCACTCGCTGCACTGCTACGCTTAATGCAGCCCAGGGCACTTGATGATGGTCTTCTCCAAGATCACCGTCTCCAGCACCTCGTTCCGCTGCCCGCCGTTGCAGAGCCGCGACATCTCCTGGTGACGTGGGAGCTGTGCTCCCTGTTTTTGCAGAAGGGAAAGGGTCAACTTTGGGAGGAAATCGTGGTGAGTTGAGGGTTGATGGTTCAGCCGGACAAACACAGGGCACAGCACTACCGGAGCTGAGCCCCACAGGTTGCCACAGCGCCATCCCCCGGTTCAGCCAGTCCATGCACACGCGATTCCAGGGTTTTCGCTTCTGCCGCTGGAGCCGTTCCTGGCGTGGCCGACCGGGCCGACCCCTAACCTTTGGTTCGCATAGCCCAGGTGGCACTGCCTTGGACTCGCTGGGCCCGCCTTGGCGATCTCCTCGGCCTTGAACTCGTCGTCCGCCTTGGTGAAGCGGGTGAATGACAGGTGTAGGAATGGATGGTTACTGAACTGCTTAAGGATTGGAAATAAGCTGGTTAAATGAGCTGGTTAAATGAGGTGGTTAAATGAGGTGGTTGAATGAGCTGGTTGAATGAGCTGATTGAATGAGCTGGTTGAATGAGCTGGTTAAATGAGGTGGTTGAATGAGCTGGTTAAATGAGGTGGTTGAATGAGCTGGTTGAATGAGCTGGTTGAATGAGCTGGTTGAATGAGCTGGTTGATGATGAATAGAGTGAAGTCATGATGAGTAAGCTGCCTTGATTGAGCTGGGGATGGTAATGGTAGCTGGTTAATGGCTGTTGATGATTGTTGCAGATGCGCGGAGCGGATTGACAAAGCTTAATGTTTGTCCATCATGATTAAGAATAGTTACTGGCTTGAATGGTTGAAACATAACAATAAATAAGAATGGTTCGTACTGATTTGATAGAGACTAATAATGGCCAAGAATACTAACCAGAATTGACAATGGTGCTGGGAGCTAGTAAGAAAAAATTGCTGGCCATCGATCATGGTTAATAGGGGTTCATCACAGGACATGACATCCAAGGGCGACCAACAAGGATCAGCATAATGCCGGTTAAACAAAGGATTCCCATCAAATATCCAAAAAGTCTGCTACTGACGAGGGCAAATCCCCAATCTCTTGGGATACCGCCATTGATGCACAAGCTCATGGATAGACGACCAAAGCATAAATCTAATTCTTGGTCGGGTTGAAGTTCCTTTTCCTTCCCAAAGTGTTTCTTTCAAAACACACTGGTCTTCCCAATCTTGGAATGGGAAGAACTTGTGCAAAAATTCAGCAATGGCCAGGCTAGCAAGTGGCGTAAATCCCAAGTTCCCCTATCATTAACCATTGTTTTCCCTATAATTAAATTTATTGCTTATTATCCCCCATGAAATTGGTTGGATAACTGCTTGACCCATAGCCAAGCACCATGTACGTTTGGGCAAAGCCGCATCACAGAGCCACCGCTCACCATTGCTGGGCTCCCAGGACCATCTTCATGGCCAACAGTGGCTTATCACGGATGGCCTGGCATACAATTTTTTCGCGACGCGGCCGAAAAACAGCTGGGATGGCTATGACTTATTACCATAACCACAACCAAGTATATGATGGTTTCTTATAAGTTATGGTTATAATAGGTTGTAAAATTATACGGGTGGTTTCTTGATAGCTATGAGTTTATAAAACATTATAAAACTATATGGTGGTTTCTTAATAGCTGGGGGAACCCCAAGTTGCTGTCCAAGCCTTTTATAGACTTCTACACCATCCATAGCTTTGGTGTTCCTCCATTTTCAGAGACCCGCAAAGACTTATATCATATCATAAGCCTACTTATACTAAATATAAGACTTATAAACAAAGTTATGATATAAGTCTATGATATAAGAAACCATCATTTACCATCACTAACCATTGTTTCCCCTATAGTTTTTGTTGGTTATTAACCCCCATGGTTCTACTACCCATAGTTTAACCCTCCTGGTTCTCTCTTCATGCAGCGTGGTTACCAATGCCAGCTGTTCGTGGCTGGGCCTCGATCCTGCTGATCATCTTCTCCACCTGTGGCAGCTACCATTTCAAGGTGGTGAACAGCGGTTCACGAATGGTTGGTGATGGCTATCACTAGTGGTTAGTTGATGAACATTAATGATTGGTTGAACATTAATCATTGGTTCATTTGAATGGTTGGTTAGTTGATGGTTAATGTATGTTTGCCAAATGATTGATCATCGTCAATGTCGCGGCTATGACAATGTTGGACTGTGGCTAACAGCGATTGATAGTACAGCAATAATGCTCAATGGATAGCAAAGTCATGGCTAGTATTGGCGCATTAATATCGCTAATAACGGTTGATCATGGCCACAACAACATGAGGCCAACATGACATTGGGGACCGTTCACCTCCCACATCCCAAACCAATTCGCTGGCTGATGAGGACCGCGGAAAGTCTGAACCAACCCACCATTTTTTGCACAAAAAATGTGATTCAGCGACACTCCAACCTTTTTGGGAGATCTTTCGTGGGGGTGAACCATCATGAATCCTTTTGTTAATCAACATCAGGGGCGTGATTTCGATGGAGTGGACAAGATTGAGGCGAAATTGATTTCATCTGGGACCCAAAGCTCTGGAGGACCTTGGGCGGCTTGTAGCTAAGCCAAGTTTTTCCAAAGAATGGTCATGTACATACCTAGAGGTACCATGAAATGGAACTTGTCCTACTAAATCCATGGACATACCTATCACAAGCAGCACAATTTCACTAGTTTCATGGGGGGCTCGGCAGCACGGTGTCACTGGATGTCGGCAAACATCCTGGGCGTATGCATATACATATAGGTGTGTGTGTGTGTGTACGTACAATGTCCCTATTTATATGAAACATCTGTTACATGTGAATATAACTATTGAAATACATGCATGCAAAATATACAAGTGCATGTACATGTATATACTGTATATATATATATATATAATCATATGCGTATATGTACGTTCATAATCATACACACATCATCTACATGAAGGATCATTACGATGTATATACATCTGTGTAGTAGTAAGTCTGCTACCCAAACAGTTCCTACACCTGTTGCCAAGGCTGGGCATCCCGGGCCGGACGCAGCACCAAGCGGTTGGCATCGTTGGTGAACATGAGAGATGCAGTGACCAGCAGAATCATCACGAAGAAGGTGTTGCTAAGTCCAAACCTGGAACACGCTGATGTGGCGAAGAATTGCAACAATCATGTTTGAAAATGGCGGTGGATGCCCATTTTTCATTCAACAAGTACTGCTGACCTATGACAACTCCAACCAGCTATGAGTATGTTGGAATCACCCGACCACGAAACCACCAAGCCGAAAGGTTCCGTCTCCGTGGCACCAAACACCCCCGACGATATCTCGTTTTTTGTCAACGTGGAGCCACGTGGCTTCGCGCCAGGTTCCCAGGCAAAACAGCAACGGAAATGTCTGCGTGTCCGCACGTGTCATATGTCAATATTCTTCACAGCTTTCAAAGCTACTGGTCAGCAATGTGATTTTCATGTTGACAAATATTTACCAGTAGTGTTAACAGGTGGTCAATTGATACTGGTCAGATCAAAAATTGGACTAATGTTGACCATCAATTGATCCTTAGCCATGTGGGTGTTTCTCAAAATAGAGGTGCCCACCAAATCATCCACTTCATTAATCATCCATAGTCTGTAGCAATAAACCAGCCATTGTTGGGGTACCCTCATTTTGAGAAACCACCAACAATCGTAGTTGTTTACCCATTCTTTTCGTTGGTTGTCCCCTAACATCAACGAATTTAACATCCTATGAAGCCATTCAGAAACCCCCAACCATTCTTCACCACGTGAATAAACTATGTCATCCCCTAGTATTGACCATCATCAATGCTTCTAACCCGGACTGTATTAAACCCCTAACCATAATGGAAACACCCATATGAAACAGCACCATTTTTCCACCCTGACTGGGTCCCAATCACCAATGGTGTCAGTACCTGGCGTTTGTTTCGCCGGGAGACACGGCGGTGGTTCGATTGAAGGGACGCATGTCGAAGTAGAAGGTCAGGTACGGCGATGTGCCTAGCAAGCAACCCGGACCGACCCATGGAAATGCTGGGGATGACAATGGTGGAAACGGTTGGGGATTAATGAGGGTTAATGGTTGATAATGGTGGGGGTTAATGATGGGTGAATGGTTGATAATGATCAATAATAATCGTTGATAACCACCAGCTAGCAATTGTATGAAATGGTGGATTTGTTTGATGGGTACAGTACTGGTTGTTGGGGGTTAATGATGGTTGATGATGGTGAATGGTGGTTATCACTCGAGTCCAGTGGCGAACAAGTCCAGCCGTCTACGAAACATGGAAGTGGGTACTAGTTTGCCATTCAAATACAAACTGCATCAAACTCCCCATTCCCATTTACTTGCTTGTACATCGGTCAACCTCCTCATAGCCCATTCGAAAACATAGCCCCAACATGCCCCAACTAGGACTTTCACACTTCACTTCAACCACTCTGCAGGGGAGGGCCCCAGCCAATGTTTCCGCAGCAAAGGGACATCGAAAGTACTGTTGCCAAGACCTATTGACACAAATTAGGTCCGACATGGTTAATTGATAGGCATTGCAATACTGCAAGATGATCATCCCTAGTGAGCCAGAGATCAATCTGGAGGTGGATGTTCGTGTTTGTTCAAGTCTCTGGAGGTCCCAAAGACGATTTCATTCTAACGGCTGAGCATTGTCCAAGATGGTTTTCATCAGTCACAATCAATCATCATTAACCAGCGGCAATCAACCACCAGGAGTGATTGATCAATAATGGATGATGATGGTTCAAATGGCCGCTTCACAATATAGAAAACCCCTAAGTTATGGTTGGTTTATTGCTATAAATGGCTAATCAAGTGGATGATACCTGGGGGTACCCCTATGACTTGCGAAACACCCAACAATTGTAGTTGTTTACGCATTGTTGCTGGTGATTCTCCCTTATTATTAGCCATATTGTTGATTGTTTAACCATTATTGTTGGTGATTCTCCCCTATAATTAACCATTAAGCCATCATTAACCATAGAAAATCCATTATGGATTGAACTAATGGTTTAAACAATATGAGTTAATGAACCATATTAATTAACCATATTAATGGTTCAAATCCGTCCCCAAAACCCGGGGAGGCGCCCTGGTGGACGATGCCGTGGTCCACGGCGCCTCTCGTCATGAGATTGGGCGCGAAGGCCTGGTCGAGAACTCACGAGTGGACACACGAACAGCAAGGCCGTAGGCACATAACCAAGAAACAGTTAGGGGTTGCATTGGGGCTGATGATGATGATGGTGATGGTGATGGTGATGGTGATTTTTATTCACGAAACACAGCACAGCTTCTTACAGAAATAAACCAGCAGCTGAGTATTGACGCCTCCATATGGACCAATCTCGTGTAGGTGGCTTGTGTAGCCAAGCGGACCCAGGCATCCCAAGCGTGTACCAAGTGCTTGTCATACTGTCACGAAACAGCAGTTTGGCAGCTTGCCTAATCTTTGCAGCTTCCCAATAAACAGTTTGAAGTTGTGGATTGGCATCAGCTGAACTACACCCGCAGTCAGCCATTTCACGATTCGCCCTACGGTGTGCAAAGGATCAGATTTCTCGGAGAATCTCCAAGCTTCGAGAACTAGCCAAGCACTTTGAATCCTCATTCGCCATTAGTTTGTGGAGAGTTAGTTTGTGAGTGACTTAGTGAGTCTAGTGAGTTAGATAGTCAGTCAGTTGTTAGTCCGTTAGTCAGTTCGTGGGTTAGTTCATCCGTCCTTTAGTCTAGTAGTCAGCTAGTTAGGCATTCACAACCTTCAACCAACCATGGCTCACCACTAACCAACCCTGGCCAACCATTCACTAACCAACCCTTCAACCCTTTCACTCACCAACCAACCATGGCTCACAGCCATGTGAAGCCGCGCCTGGATCTCCGTCAAGCGCAAATCCAGAGGGCAATAGATCTGGCAGACCGATTCGATGCTCGGACATGGTAATGTTAGATCCATTTGTTCATCAACCACCATCGGTTGAACCATAAATTGTAATGGTGGCTGATGGTTCAACTGATTCATTGTTTTTATCATGATGGTTAATGGCGGGGGATTACAATTTCATGATTGCTTTTGTCACATAGTTTGTAGTTTGCACATGTGATCATTCTAAGATGGTACTAGGATTTCAGCGCTTCTGGCTAGAAGTTCAAAAAAACGTAATGTAGAAACAAGGGATGATTCTTGGATTCAATCATGATCAAACGCTAACTGATAAGCTGGTGAATGTTTGCTGCATCATAGGTTGGTTAACCAACATACCAGGTTGCTGCCAAGTTCTCAGTCGCATGTTGCAGATTGCGGAGGCAGTTCCAGTCATCGTCAGTATGGCATCGCTACCGATGTTGAGACTGGAATGTTGAGCAACGCCGGGGAAGGCTTGGGTCGTGTTGAGCGACCATGTCTGATAGGTTGATAAGCGCACCAGTCAAATGTACATCTATAGCCTCTCCTGGGGTTGTCCTTTCCTTTTTGATGAACTTGCAACCAAAATTTCGTAAGTTGCAAGTCAAAGCGTCCCGGCAGATTCCCTGCCCCATGATGACACTACGTAGGACACTACCTGGGCTATGGTCAACCGGGTCAACCCTCCAATCAACCCCCAAGGTCCATCTTTGCGAGTGAAATCATGATCTGAAGGGGTACACGGTTCGGGACCGCATCGAAAATGGCTTGCTATGCTGGAACACTCACGGCTCCAGACGGATGTATGCGAGATGAAACAACATCACCGTGACATCATGATACAACACAAACATAAGTAATCGGCAAATTGGCTAGCTAAATCTGACAACATCATTCTGAGGCAAAAGAAAGAATTTTCTTTCTCAAGCAAATTAGGTAAATCATAGGGGCGATCAACCATATTCTATCCCTCAATTCACATGATCGATCATATTCTATCCTTCAATTAACATAATCAAGCTAGCTAAATTTGTTATTTTTGCCCCAATCTCCCACCGGCTACATCCAGTGTGCCCTCGTGCACGGTAGCCTTGTAGGAGTTGGCATTCTGAACATCCGAGGCGATCAACGACACTCCCACCAGATCCTGGGAACCATGGGGGAGGGGTTGTTAAGTAGGGGCTACAATGGGCCTAAAGGGTTATATACCAGGCTTATAAACATGGGGGCTTATCAACTAGGGGTTATAATAGGCCTAAGCATAGGATAACACTAAAAAGTGTTGGCCTAATTGGATAATCGGCTCAATAATGGCCGAAGAATGACAATGTGGTTGGAAATCTATCAAATCTGCTCGGCACCAACTACATATTGAAACAAGTCTTGAATTGTCCTCCACTCGGTGACACCCACCCCTCAAAACCACCCATCGAATTTTGTGTTCCCAGGTTCCTAGGACTCCATGAGCGTCTAGTCTATTCGTTTCAACCCATACCAACCATCATACCTATGATTCACAGTTGCTACTAAATGGTAGTTTGAGTATCATCCAGTCTTGCACATGATTACCCATGACCCATGATCAACTGGACCAGGATCAACCACTGACAAATAACCATCCAAAAAAACAATCAGTACCTGATGCTACACGTCGTTACCCATCCATGTACTATTATCAACACTTATTTCCTGTCGTTAGTCATCACTATTACCCATGTATGGGCCATCTATGACCCGTATTGACTATTATCGGCCTACTGTTGGACAATTGCTAACCATGATTAGCCATTCTTAAATTGCCTAAGTATTTTTAACCTGTTACTAATCCACTATTGACCCGTTATCAACCAGGAATAACCAATTATTATCCACTATCAAGCTATTGTTAACCCATGTTTTGCCATGATAAACCGCTAATTTGGTTATTAACCCACTATTAACCACTATGAATCCAATCATTACTATTTGCCACGAGTATAAACCAGCAATAGCTCAATATAAACCATTATTAACCACTACTACCCACTATCAACCAGGAAGAACCAATGTTAAACCCCCCACCGTTCACCCTTTGAATTCCTTCCAACGGCGGCCACCTGGGACGACGTAGCACAGCGCCGGTCCCAGGGCTCTGAAAGCATCTCCTGGACCAAGGTGAGTGGGGTGAGTGGTGATGTGTCATTAGCCAAGGTGATTGAGTATAGGTAGGTAACTATGGGTAGGTAATTGTGGGTAGGTAGCTGTTGATAGGTCGCTGTGGGTAGGTAACCATTGTTCTACCATTACTGTTGAACTTTTGTTTCTACCATTGCTTAAGTATTTTTGAACTTTTGCTTGATCTTTGGTTGAACTATTGGTTCATCTATTGTTCAATTTAATCACTATTCACCTAGGTGATTAACCATGATTATTCACAAGTCGTGGTGATTTGTTAACATTAATGGTAGATCGCTGTTTAACTTAATGGTGATTGTTAATCACAAAGTGGGGGTGATTTGTTACTGGTATGGTGATGTGATCATTTACAAGCAGTGGTGGTTGAAAATTAATAGCAGCTAAGTTCCTTGTGGTGATTCGTCAGTTGATGAATTTATGACCAGTTAGGATGATTAAGTAGGACTTCGTTGCTTTTTGTGATTTGTTAACAATGACTTCGTACATGGTTACATTGTGATGTTCACTTGCTGCAAAATCTAGAGCAGAACCTGGCGTTAAATTTTCCCACCATTTCTGGGACATTCATTCACAACCAACCATCAATTCTATTACAACTACAATGGGAGTTAACCATTGAATGAATTGTAGTTGTTAATTGTAGTTATTAACAACTATAATGAACCATTGTAGTTGTTAATGAACCAGTCAATCACGGTTCATTAACAACTACAATGGTTGGTCTCTATCTGCTGAAGAGTAACACGGAATGACCCAGGGTAGTCATGAAGCATGGGAACTAATGTTGCACAATGGGATTTTGGGGGATAGTACCAACCACATGCCAGACCAGTGCAAAAGCTGCCAAAACCCCTGTCACCCATGATTTACACTCATCGACCATCACCTCAACCATCATTAAACATTCTATCCCCCTTTGTTGGATATGATCCAGTGTAATCAACCATGAAAACGCATGATTAATCACTATCAATAGTCGTTGACCAAGTGCCATCGACCGGATGAAAATAACCCACTCCTTGATGCTGGAGGGCAAGGTGCCGTAGGCCGTCAGATAGTCCTGGCACTACTGGTTAGCTGAGACCGCCAGGGCCCTGGAAGCCATGGCCCCCTCTGGCTTTGGTGAGTGATGACTGGCTTAGATCAACCACCATTCACCATGCAGTAGATCAACCACCGATTTTTTCCATGCTGAAAAAATGGTCGCATTCACATGATCATTTTGAGATCATCCAGGTTAGGACAATCGTCCAGGCCGATGTCGACCTGCCACTGTATGTTTCAACACACCATGGCACCCCTGTTGCTACAGCTGCCTTCCCTATCGGTTGGACTCCCCAAACAGGCTGGTTTCCTTGCTGAAATCATGAATTTCTCGATTGAGCTGAAGGGTTGCTCACCTAATCTTTCACGAAATCCCCAGCTATGCAAGAAGAAACTGGCGGTTCCAGCTGGAAATACCATCAACCCTCATCAACTATTCAACCGTTGCTTGTCCTCAGCCAGCTCATCAACTCCTAGCCTATTTCTTGACCATCAACTCTGGTCGTCCCTAAGGTTGCGTGGAAAATCCACCATTGATACTGTCTAAAAATGGATGAAAGATCATGATTTTATAGCTATCCATTTGTTATCCATTTGTTATCCACTAGTTATTGATTAGTGATCCACTAGTTATCCATGAGTGCAAACTATTACTATTAGGTATATTCTACCAAGGGTTCACCCTGAATGACCATCATCACTAACCATTTTCTTAGCACTAGTTCTGGCTATAAACCACTACTAGTAGTTACTATGGCTATAAACCCAATTATAACTAAGAAACCGCTATAGAACACTAGTCACTAGATTTGGAGAGACTATAGGCTATAAACCACTATAGTTAGACCACTATCAGATATGGAGATACAAGTCATGGCTATAAACCACTAACCACTAACTAACCATAACCCACCAACTAACCATTACCATAATCAAACTAACCAAACGAACCATAACCCACTAACCACTACGAACCACCAAACCGACCCACCAACACCCAGAGGCTCCCTATCCATAAACCATATCAGTTATCCATTAGTTCTCCACTAGTTATCACTATTACCACTAGTTATGAACCACTAACCAACCATAACCCACTAACCACTAGTAGTTACTATGGCTACAAACCACCCAACCGACCCACCACCAACCCTGGGGTAAGTCCCTATCCATCTCCAAGTTCGGTCAGACCCGTCGCCTTGTCGGTGGAACCCACCCAGGACTCCAGCGTGCCGGAGCTCAGCTGCGTGTACTGAGCCGCGGCACTGGTCGTCACCGCGCTGCGAGGGCGAATGGCAACCGTTCGACCAAGAGTTCACCGAGGTTGAGAAATGGTTCTTGATGATCAAGTGCTTGGGATAAATGGTGGTAGATTCTGGTAAATTTGATCACAAATGGTCCCATTTGATGATCGAATGCTTGGTAAATTGTGGTTTATTGATGGTCAAGGGATGGTTTCTCAAAATAGGGGACCCCCTAAATCATCCAACATTAGCCATTTGTGGCAAAAAACCGTCGATTTTTTAGGTTCCCTAGTTTGAGAAACACCCGTTCTTCATCATCGCTTGATGAATGGTGGCTAATTGATGGTTCAAGTTAAATTGTGGTTGAGAATTGTTCTATACTGGTTCATGATGGCTCTATGATGGTGGCTAACAGCTGTATAGTGATAGAGAATTGTTGTTCAGGATGATACTTGTGAAGAGGGACTGCGTAGTTGGTACCAATGAGTATAGAATGGTTAATGCAGTTGTACAGTGGGTAACAATGGCCATGTTACAGGGGATAGCTAGTGATATCCACCAACAAGAACCACTCCTGGGTGGATTAGATCCATGGTGGTACATGGCTGTGATCACGCTGGGGACGGTTGCAGGGACAGTGGACCCATCTGTTTGGGCATCTTATGGGAACAGTTGGCTCACTTTGGTTGACCCACTGCGTCCTATGAGCCACCAAGCACCTACTTTTTTGCATTCTGATGGTCGTAGTCCTATGAACCATCAAGTAGCTAGTAGTTTTCTTTCGGTTTTGGTTATTAACACCTATGACCTACTCAAATTCACCATGACTGGAGCCATCATCGATCATCATCGACCATTGAAAGGTCCTCGAAATCTGGGACTGATTTACTCCTCGTGTAGCCATGGCTACTTTCACTGCGAGCTATGGCGAAACGGCGAAACTCCAACAACCTTGGGCTGGTAGCTTGCGGATAAGTTGGGCTTTGCTACGGCTAAGAATGGTTCAATGGCCGTTGGCAGTGGTTGATAGTGGTTGATAGTCAGTTGACAGCGATTAATCATAGCAAATGGGAGGGAAAAGCAATGGTTTGAAATCCACAAATCATAAATCACCACCCAAATAGAGGGTGATTAATCCTCAAATATGGGTGAGAGTGATGGCTTGAGGTATTCAAGAATGGTAGGGAAGAGACTCAGGAAAAAATTGTCTGTGGATGTGCGTGTGTCCATGACACTGAACTTGGCAGAAAAAATCCACGACTTCCGGATGAAGGTTTAGCAAAAAGGTGTATACTCCTACCATCCCTAATCATCCTGGCAGTTCTAGCTAGCAACGAGATGCAACGAGTGGATGTTTCTCACCCCATCAACCTTTGTCCTCCATTCGTTGATCATGGCCATCCCTGTTGTTGGTGCCCCCTTACTCTCGGTCCCCCTGGGATCCCTGTGCCATGCTTGCCGACCCATCTGCGCGTCCCGGGTCCTTTAAGCCGTCTATGAAGCTATCCTGGTCACTCTGGCCTGCGGGTCACAGGCTTTGATCCAGGTAGCATTGACGAATCTTGACCAATGGCCCTTGTTATCGACCACAGGCATGGTTCAACAATACCCCTTGGTTCGCTTGGCATTGGTCAATCACAGGGAGGGTCGTTTCCAGCGTGTCATTGTCAGCTCCTGGTTTAGACACTGCTGCCGAGAAAAGACGGGATCCCCAGAGAGCTCAACAACCTGCGTGTCGTTCCTGTGACTGTGGCACCACATGAATGGACGCACTGAAGGATGGAGCCCAACTAGATGAAGGCGGTCGGTATCAACATGGCTCGTGCTGATTGTTCAATGTGATCAATCTCTGTGCGACGGGTCTCTGCAGGTAGACCATACAAACCGTGTACTGCAAGAGGGGTTACAGACGAAGCAAGCCATATTGGCAATAGACAGATAGATAGGAAGATAGATGGATACAGATACATGGCTAGGCAAAGGGATCTGCGTCAACCGACCCAACTCACCTCGCTAGTTGGCCGCGTTGTGTCTTATGGGTGGCGAACAGCCCTGCCGCCCTTGCCAGAACGGCGCTGCTCCTGCCAGACCGAACCAGAAGAGCGAACCTGCGGACCACCACGTGCCACGGGCCCGGCCACGCGCCATAAACCACTCAGGTGTGGTGGATCATGCTGAACGAGGGTTCATATATGGATAAATATATGGTGATTTCTCAAGCCAAAGAGGACCCCAAAAAAATATCGGTTAGTCAATGATCAATGATCAATATGGAATGACTTGGAGGTACCCTTATTTTGAGAAACACCGATATTGTTACTTGTGATTTATCATGGTCTCCATGGTTTTCGACCACGCATCATGATCAAATCATGGTTCACAAAGGTTTGTCATGATGGTTATATAGTGATAGTCAATGCTGGGTAATGATGGTCAATGGTGCTCCATGGTGGCTAATTGATGATGGTGAATGGAGCTTAATGACAGGCATGGCTACGAGTAATGATAAGAATTGGTAGTTCTTGTTGATGATGGTTTGTTCTGACATGAAAGTCACTGATTAATCATCTCGGAAAAAAAAAATTGGTCACACCAAACCCCCACTTTCGCCCTCAGCTCGCCTAGGTACAGCCCCGCGCAGTTGCTTTCGGGACAGTAGGTGCCCTGAGTCACTGGTCGTAGTTACTGGGTGATCAAACGGTGCTCGAGAAATGGTGCCAAGGAGACCACATAAACGGTAAAGTGGCCCAACCACATGATTCACAGGTCGATATGTCTTGGTACTCCACTTGTGCGTTTCAAAATTGAAACAGGTTCGTGATTTAACAAAAAGTAGAGCGTTCGCAACAACATAGTGCCTCGAAAAGGATCGCAGGGTGCAGCAAGACTCAAGGGCATCATTCCTTTCCTGGTCGTCGCTACTTCACAGCTCAGCATGCTGAGGTCCCGTCAGCGTAGTTACCCACGTACCAGTTGTGGTAGTAAATGTACTGGAGAAACGCCTCATGGCCAGGACCCGGGGGATTTTCCATGGCCAGGCTGAGCTACGGTTGTAACGGTTCATAGTGGGAGATGATAAGTACAAATGGCGGATGACGGGTGATGATGGTTAAGAATATAATTTGGTTGTGAGTGTCCAAGTCAAATGTTTCTGTTCACCGTTCATGTGTGAACACTGATGAATTCATGAGAGTGGTTGGCCAGCAGTTCCCACATGTAAAGACTGATCGCAAGAAGTACTCATAAACGTATCTGGTTAATTGGGCTAACAATTTGGTGATAAATCTATGAATTAGTATCAATCAGTAGTCAAGTGTTTGATGCACCAATTGTTTGTTAATTAGTCATGAACCACTCATTCGCCCACAACTAGTGAAGAATCCAAGCCGAAAAAACAACAGCTAAGGCTGAGACACTATCGTACCTGCCGTGGCGCGCGAGTAGGCCAGGGTTTGCGATGCAGGTAAGGGTTCAGTGTGTGGATTCATTCGGGCGAGCAGTGGGTGCGTAGCCAGTCACAGTGGTTTAGCAACGGCTGCTAGTGAGTTGATGGCGGTGGGTTCATGATGGGAACTCGTTTTTCCCAGCTATGAAATGGAATCCAAGGTTTGTTTTGGTGCCAGCGTGCAATTTCCAAAAATTTATACTAGTGTAACGCCCCGGCAATCAAAGTGCGGGCTTGCTAAACTATAAGTAAAAAATTCCTTGCCATTCAACCAGGGTCCAGAATACCTGGGAAAAACCAAACAAACAAAAAAAATCAATGAAACAGCGAGTCTCGAAAGCCAACAGTTCACCATCCCAATTTCAGGTCTGGCCGCTTACAGCCATCGCTGGCCCTCAGGACCTCCCATGGTGGCGCACGTGATGCTGTTCGCCGTGCTGTTGTCCAACTGCTTGGCCTCAAAAGCCTGGCGAAAGGTGGGCAGGTCGGCGTCCGAGTCATGGTGAATGATGCTTAAATAATGGTTAAACGATGGTTTGGCAATGGTGTCATAATGGTTTACCATGGTTGAATGATGGTAAAATAATGTTCAAATCATGGTTTTTGCATCATAACGGTTTATTATTCAAATGTGTTGTGAATATTGGTTTGTTCATAGTAAATTAAATGTTTTGATAATGGTTTATAATGGTTGAATGATGGTTAAATAATGGCTCATGCTGATTAATGATAGAGAATAGTCAAAGGATGGTTCAATGATGATACATCATGGTTTGGCAATGGGTAAGAATGGTTTTGCAATGGTTAAATAATGGTGTATACTGGTTGAGTGATGGTTATAATGGTTAAGCAGTGGTTCATGCTGAGCAATGAGAATCAAGCAATAATCAAATTTGATGTTTGAATGTTCACGATCAACTCATGGTGATTTATAGTGAGTAAGTATTGTTGATAATAACATTTAAATCGATCTATCACCTGTGCGAGTTCTCCTCCGACCTGCCGAAAGGGCTGCTGAACTCTGGACAGTCGGGCACTTGCACTTAGACATGAGTGACTGGGTCAAATTTACGATCTTGGTAGTTGCTCACCTGCGTGGGTTTAAAGTGTGTTCAAACTTTGGTAAGAGCAAGAAGGAAATTAGATTTTTTCGAACAACTGTAATGGGTTAACAGATAAAAAGATAAAGCAGACCTGGAGGGGGTCGAACCCTCAAATCACTTTTACCTTCAAGTCAAGATGACTCTGAAGGACAACACCTCATCCAGTGGGCAACAGGTCCAGGTGCCTCCATAGAGGTGAAAACAAAGTTTTTATTTAGCTGGAGATCGTAAGGCAGAAAACGTCATTGATGCCCCTTCGGTGCTTGCTTGAGTCAGCCCATTACGGTTATCTCTTCTCTCTCTTCTCTCTCTTCTCTGTCACTCTCCTCTCTCTCTCTCTCTCTTCTCACTCTCTCTCTCTCTCGCTCTCGCCCTCTCTCTTCTCCCTCTCTCTCTCTCTCGCTCTCGCCCTCTCTCTTCTCCCTCTCTCTCTCTTCTCTTCTCTCTACGATTGTTCATCAGGATCGATTCATTGAAATCTTTCCTAGAATTTGTGGGGCGACCAATGATGGTTCTGGGAAGGTCTACCCGTAAAGGCTTCTAAGAGCAGTATAGTGTAATACTGCTCGATCATAGCATGGGTCAAAGTGGTGAACCAAACCAACGAGCTAATCATACTTGCTCAAGGTGAAGTTGCTCAAGGTCATCATCCTCAAACAATGGTTGAAATGACTCTCATTGATGCGACTAGTTTGGCAAATGATCCAGAAATAAGCGCGCCAATGACCATGTCAGCTGCCAATGATGCGCCGAGTTCCAGACTGATGCACTAGTTTGACTGCGCTGATCTGAAACCAAAAGCTCTATTCTGATCATCGACTTTGTCTGAAATCAAGCCCATGCGATAGCAGGTGGGATGTGTGATAGCTTTGATTCCAGCAGTCACAGATAGTTTTGCACAAATCATGATCCACTTTCTTGATGAACCGGTTACTAATCATCATGAATCACTATTACAATGGTCAATAGTGATTTATGCTGCTTAGCAAAGACCACCAGTAGTAACCGTTGACTTGCGGTTCACTGGTGATTTGACAGTAACCCAAATGATCATCGCTGGGAAAGGCTCACCGAACCCATTTCAAAGGTCTCTGCCTCACCAAAGTATGAAAAAAACATAGGACATAGATACTGCTAAAAGTAAACCGAGATAGCCAAGGAACCGGAAAGAAAGTCTCTCAGTATTACAGTTGTCTTATATATCAACTAGTTTGAATATGTGTATCTAAATACATATAGAGGTATCTTATAAAGATATCTTATCAATATATGTATACTATACATATACATATCTATCTATCTATGTACTAATTTTATCTCTATATCTATATACATATCTATTTATCTATTTATTTCATTTATCTATTTATCTGTGTCCATGTATAAATCCATATATTCATATACATGCTGGTTTCTCAAAATAGGGGTACCAGCATAATCATCCAATATTCGACATTTATAGTAATAAACAAACCATATTTGGGGTACCCCTATTTTAAGAAACCACCACATCTATTTATGAGTCTCATGTATCTTTGCATCTCCCCTGGATCTGAAATCTCACTGCAGCCCAGCGCAACCACGCACCTCCCACACCTTGTTGGCGCCATATACCGCACTGTACGGCGTCTGATCCGCCTGACGTGGCGGATTAGCGGCTTACACCAGGTGTTGATGTGTGTATGGTGGTGTCTGGTCGCTATCTTTATGGTATTCTTGGTGACTTCTCTTTATGCTGGTTTCTGCTTATGACCCTTTATCCGTCGCTGATGGTGAACGATCAGAAGTAGTAGAAGCGTCGTGAATTGTGATGGGTTTTGCACATGGCAGATGAATTAAAGCAAAATGTTTTCCATCAACCTCTTCCTATCTACGTTTTCTTCCATGCACGAGCTTGTCTCTTCCAATTCTGGCTTGTAGATTGCGGGCTATCTTCTCCATGAATGCCCAAGCTTCTACTGGGAGTAAGCACCTATCAGCAGCTTCAATCTCCAACGCCAAAAAGTTCTGCTAGTTCCACACACGCCGTCAGCCTTCATTGTGGGTCCCTACAACTCGGTTGGCTACAGCAATGATATGAATTTACAGGGGGATCTCCACAAGTAGACACCCAGAAAACATGGCATAGATGACCATCCCCTTTGGGACTTGGTGTGTGGCAGGTTCTGTCAAAGAAGGGTGAAACCGCTGGTGCACTGTGGCAGTTTTAACTTGGTGCATAATTCACAAGCAAACGAGCTAGTTATATCCACCATCAATCTTCCTTGGGCTCTTGTTGGTCATGAAATGGTGATTTCTCAAAGTAGGGACCCCAAAATTATCCAAGTTTAAGTATTTATAGTAATAGACCAACCATTGTAGTTGGTATATCCCCCATTATTGCTTCCGATCCTTTTGTAAATGCCTATCACTAACTATTATGAATGGTTCTAACCCCTGCAAAACCAACCATAACCACCCATTAATAACCAACTTATGGTTATAACAGCTATTAACAACTTATGGCTCACCCATTATAACCATCAATAACCCGTTATAAGCATTCATAAACCCTTCAAATGGTTGGTTACAACCCCTATAACCATACTAAAACTCTTCAACCTGCTGCTGGCAGCATCCCCACGGTCCCCACGGCCCTCCCCACGGTCCCTACGGCCCTCCCCACGGTCCCTACGGCGCTCCCCGCACCGTTTCTTTGGAGAGCAGTGGCTGGACCAAGAGCATCGCTAAGATCAGACCTTAGCGACGCGCAGCAGTCATCGAGACTGCTTCGCCGCTCTGCAAGATTTGGCGAGCTGGGTCAAGCAGTTCACCAACCAACCAATGGTGAACTAGCTGGTTAATGGTTCATCATAGGGGATAATAACTAGCAATTATAGGGGATATGATATACCAGCTATATGGCTATGGGTCAATATCAACCAACCAACCGATGGTTGATGGTTAATGATAGGAGAAAACAACCAACAATAGTAGGGGACATAAGGGATATACCAGCTATGTATGGCTATGGGTCAATATTCACCAACCAATAATAGCTGGATATAGCTGGTTAGTGGATAATAGGGGATGATAACTAACAGTTTTAGGGGATGTATACCAACTATATATGGCTATGGGTCAATATTCACCAACCAATAAAGAGGGATAATAACCAACAGTAGTAGTGGGTAAACAATGGTTAATAATAGGGGAACCAGGGGTACAGGGTTTTGACCCACAGCCATTGGATTGTTTCATATTTGAATCGTACCGATATGGATCAAGCTCTTGTTACTTGCAATTCAAGCTGGTGCACGATCGGTCTAGCTGCATCATGGTCCGACGATCGAACGGTGTTTGCAGCTTTTCACATTGTAAGCAACATCTACGTGTGAACGAACATATGCTTGTGTATGCATCTGTGTATGTATATATATATATATAAATGTATATGTATACATATATGTGTGCGTACGTATTCATATACTAATATCTTTGCACAAATAAATACATATATATATATATACATCAATGAAAATACATATTTATATGCATATATCCAAACATGTAAATCACACTCGATCTCTATCGATGTACGCATCTGTTTGCCATGCCACAGCCGCTCCATCTCAAAGGGCCGTGCAGATCACCCGTCGGGTGGTCATCTCGGACAACTTCTTGCCCACACGACCTCGCTTGCCAGCTTCCAGCTGTGCAGCTCATCGGTGGTTGAACCACCATAGTTAGTGGTGAATTCAATGGATAATAGTGTTAATAGTGGTTATAATGGCTAGGAATGATCATTACTGGTTGTGGTTGAACCACCCCTATGAAAAATATACTTGTCAACCAACCATTTGTTAGTAGTTAATAGGGAAAATAAGAAATGTTTGACACCACCAACCAGTATAAGTAGGCATGAGGTAGCTATACGGACGCTATAGTACGGTAGGTATTAGCAAAATAGTGTTTGATACCAAAAATTGATGATAGTTTGTTTGATCCGTCCCCCAATACTCGCATCTTGATGCACATAAAACAGTGACCGTCATCCCTTTGCTGATTTTGGCACGAGATGATCGTGATGTAGATTTCTGCAGGATCCTCGCTGCTTCAGCAACCTGAAGAGTTCCCAAACCAATGGGTTCAACCTCCAGACTTTGTGGTCTTATATGATCTTTATGCATATCTCCTGCAGCAACATGGTCCTTCCAACCCAACTGATTTCTCAACAGCTGGCATGTTGTGGCCAGGAAACTCTCTGTGTCCTTTCCATGGCCGTTCTCCAAAGCTTCGTAGTCGGCTTCATCCC
>VSDK01013692.1:156963-170465 GCA_009767595.1 Symbiodinium kawagutii
ATTGATGGGTAGTGCTGAAAAATCATAGTAAACCAACGTAAGCCATACTTAACGATGGTCAACGATTACTGTGCCTGTTATAGTTGGATCCTACTATTGTTGTTCACTAACTGTCTTAATCACAAGTAGTGGTTACCGTAGTGTGGTTAACCATACTTAACGGTGGTGAATGATGCAAAAAGGATGGCCATAACAGTTGCCAGTGATGATTTACCGCGGCTAATTATTGAGGACAAGAACCAACAATGCCAGTGGCGCCATCGGTACGGGTATCCTCCAACCATTCCTTAGATGGTCAGTTGTCCTCGTTGCTCGAGGCTTACCCTCTGGTGGGATAGAGGATTCCAGCGCATGAAACGAACCGCGGGGGATATGACCACCACATGTTGGGCAACAATGATCACAAGGTCAAAAAAATCGATCCAAAAGACCTCTGACCCTGATGGACTTCTGATTTTGATGCGTTACAAGTATGACAAAGAAGAATCTGTGGTCACTCCTGTTGAACCAACAAGAAAACCTCAACAGGCGAGCAGTTTTCCCATCAAAAGAGAGCCCTGCGTGTTGTTGGTCTCCGATCTCATGGGAGATTCCAGCTCCTAGGGAACCACTACGAGTTGAAAAGACCCCATAGGTGGTGATGAATCCCATCAGATATAGGTGCTTTGAATTAAAGATCTGGATCTACCAGCTGTGGTTTATATCTGGACACTGGTGACACTCACCTTGCTCTACTACCACTTGGTGAACGGCCACTCCTGGGGGCCGCTCCTGGCCTCCCCCTTTAAAGGGATCTAGGGACACCACGGGCTCCTAGCAGCTCCCTCCCAACCACCAGGCCGCACAACCGCGCGCCTTCCCCAAACAGGACAGCACGACCTACATGCAGAGAGAGACAGCGATGTGGGCGTGTGTAAATATACATTTGTTTATGTGTATGTGTATATACACCTACCGCACCTACCCACCCCAAGTCAATAGTGAAGGTGTCAGTCGAGACGGTGAAAGGACTAGTGCTACCACGATAGAAACCACCATCAATTCATGAATGGCGTGAACGAATCTATCAACCAGTTTCCTCGTATATAACTACAGTGTCAACAGCCAAGTTTTTCAAGACCAGCTGAACTACCATCATTTGTAGCAACCACGCGCGCTACCACTGGTGGTAGGGCTGGTAAAAGTACCTTGACTTCACTAACCAATGAGCTTGGCCCGCCCCTGTCAGCAGTTCATATTGGCTTCCAGGATTTGAGGACTTTGCTCACCATCCATGTCTTGTGATGAGCGATCAAGCCGATCAACTGGGACATCGCCATCGCCAATTGGATCCTTGGATCCTGGACGCTCACGGCTCGGCCATGGGATTCGATAGCCGCCAACCCTCTCCGGCGCCTCACAGGAGAAGACTGTGATGCCTGGGAGCAGCCGAAATCCGCGCAGATTTCGGCTGGATGATCATGGCTTGTTGATGTTTAATTGTTCCTACTAGTTATTGATGATGTGATGGTTCGTACTACTTATTGATAATGGTTGAAAACAACCCATCGCTAATAGAGGTTCATTGATATTTATTGAACGTTTTGATCAGTGATTGATCATGGTGGTTAGTCACTCGTGGATCGACTACCATTTATTGATGGGAACACCCGTGAAATTGGCCAACAAGCAGCGGTCGATTTCAACCTCATGTTTTGTCGGTGCTTGCACGGGGGTTCAAGGTCCAGTCACTCGTCTGGATTCTTACCGCCTCCTTCCTGAATCAAAGAAATCATGCTAGTCATTGTCGATGCCTCAGAGCCACCGGAACAGCGCCAAACAAAATATATTTATGACTGTCTGTTGTGTATTCATTTGAATGTATAAATGCATCTATTTCTACATGTATTCAAATGATCATATCTAAAGCATTCACACACCCGCGCAGTCTGCGGCTTGGCCACACAATAGACCAATGATGTTGAAAACGATGTCTGCAGGCTTCTCTGTTAGGATGATCCTGGAGCGGACTTTACGAATGGTCGACTTCGCGCGGGACTGCTGAAAATCACTGGCACTTCATGGATCCTGGGATCGTGGCATCCCTCGCCAGCACTGGATGTCCAACTACCAATGGTGGGAGGTGATGTCAACAATCTGGTGCACATTGAGACGACAAAATGCGAGCCACAGTCCTCAGGTCGTCCGCAGTGAGGGCATAGAATGTGAGGATGGTGGTGAAGACCATAAAGTAGGTATTGTCGACCTGGCGCGTCCAAGGCATCACCCCAACCAAAGATTTGGCTTTGGAAAAATGCCTTGGATCAAACCAAACCAATGCCATGCCAGTAACCATGGTTAATTGCCATGATTAGGCACTATTCAGCATGATCACTAGCCTTATGAATCCTATCAAAACAGTTTCAAAGCCAAGAGCTTGGCCACCATGCAGCACCCTCAGATCGGTCGCCACCATGACGCACGCTTCGTCAACATGCCAGGGGCCGCAATGGTTCTGGAGACCCATATGTACAAAGGCACCTGTTTGCCTCAGCGGAGCGGCTCTAGGCACCAAGAATTTCAACTGGGAGAGCAGCAATCTTCGAGATGCAAAAAACAGGGGTTGGTTTAGATGTTAGTTCTGCTACCAGCTACCAAAAATGGAATAACTGACCATGGTTGAACACAATTTTTGGATCGCAAACTGGAGCACCACAAAGCCAATGGAATTTGGGTTGATGCGATCGGGTTTGACACTTTCGGGGGGCTCCTTGGCTTGTGGAGGTCCTTTTTTGCTTGGTATTCTGGGCTCTTATCCCCTTCGATTCTTCTCTCAAAACCCATCATCTTACAATCTTTCTCTGTTCATATCTGCATATATGTATTCATTATGTCATAATTGTAACCTGAGAACATTCACAGACAAACCAGTCTACCTGAAGTGGAAAATTGTAGAAGAGCTACAGCTAGGAATCACCAACAAACATGGAGGTACTGGCGAACCGGAACATGAGTCTTGATCCAGAGCTGGATACATCATGATATATCCACAACGTTGGGGCCCCGAAAAACCACTGGGTGACCCAACAAATGGATTGACCCAACGGCTGCTCTGAGGCTCCCAACGGTGGCTCTTATTGTTTTGTTGTTTGTTCTTGACGGTAAATTGGGTTTTGCTTCGCGGAGTTTGTGGTCCTGGGCCGGTCTCTGCGCCACTGTTTGGGCTCTAGAAGTTGCTTCAAGCCCAAGCAGTGATGCTTTCTGAAGCCATAGGGGCCCCCAAAATGGTTGGTTCTGTTGCAATTAGGGATTAATAAACTCGATGATTTGGGGATACCCCTATTTTGAGAAACCACCATGTGATACAAATCACGATGGTTTATTCACAGAGACGGCTCTTGACGGGTGAAACACGACTGTCAGTGCATTTTCGTTCGTTCGCACGGGTACCAACAACCGAAACATCGTCCACCGCACGGGCTGCCCAAACCCAACACAGAAAACTCCACAGTCTAAACAGGGACCAACTGGCGGAGTGAAATCTCAGTAGCATCTGTCAGCACGTATTTGCATGGGATCATGATGTGCATACACGCATACAGATATGGACATATGACATATAATGACATATGGTGTCGTCTCAAGTCCTAGGGGTACCCCCAAATCATCCAGCTTACTAACCATTTATATGCAATAAACAAACCGTTTCATCAGAAACACCCATATAGATATCATATGGCTGTGGGTCAAAACCCTGTACCCCTGCTTCCCCTGTCATGAATCATTGTTTTCCCTATAAAATGGTTGGTTATTATCCCCCATTATTGGTTGGTTAATATTGACCCATAGCCATATAGTTCAACAAATTACTTGACATGTACCGCTTACATTGGCCAAGCGCGACATCCTCTCCTTTGGCGGCATCTTCCGATCCGCCACCCGTTTGGACAGACACCTTTGGACCTTGGACGAGTTGCTGGTCGATGGCTAGGTCGATGGCTAGGCTCATCAGTAGATAGATATGGTGGTTTCTCAAGCAATAGAGGAACTCTACAAATGGTTGGTTTAGTACTGCAAACGGTCAGTCAAGGATAAGTTAGGGCCCTAGTTTGAGAAACACTCATATTCTGGAATAGGTCGCCAAAAATGGATCGCTGATCATCCGAGAAGCCCGTACTTATCATTCCGCGATTCATTGTTGGAAGAGACCAGGGAGACAAGGGCATCACTTTGGGAGTCACGACAATCGCAGCCTTCTTGAAAGCACGTGTGCTGGTGGCCTCTCCAAATGCTGCGCTCGTTTCCACGTTCGGAAAGTGGTAAATTCCCTACTTTCAGCCATGCTTCCCCTGACTCTCAGCAGGAGCTTACAATCAATCTGGTAGAACAACTTTGCGTGCCAGTGAGAGGGTTGATAAATCGACGAACCCAACTACTTAGTTGCCAGTGATCTTGTAGCTCTTGACACCAGTTTGGAGGGTGCTGGAGTCGTTTCCGGAAGGTAGAGCAGCGTCGACCCTATCAACAATCTGGGCCATAATCAAGCAAGGCTATCAACACCATGATCAATCGATAATAAACAGTATCGACCATGGTCAACCATCACTAACCATCATTGGCCAGTACAAAACCACGATTATAAACCATGAATCACCAGCATTAATCCTCAATTGACCATCGATTCACCACTAATGAACAACTGTTCACCATCAATCAACCTTAACTTCACCATTAATTAACAATGAACGATCATTAATCAACTAATTAACCATCATTAACCCCGAATTAACAACTATTAACAACCATCAATCACTATGCATCGCCACCATGATGCACCATGGTCCACGGTTCCTTCACCACGGCATCCCGGCTGCGGTTGTGATCCACAGAAGGCTCCGTCGAGTTGGAATCCTGGCCGAGGAGAGCGACCAACAGCAATGATGGTGACTCATGGTCGATGGTGAATCGTGAACGGTTACTAGATGGCTCATAGACAATAAATGGTTGATCAATAGTGTTTAATAAAATGGTGAATTGATAAATAGTGTTTGATAAATTGATCCAATCAACAGTGATGGTTCATTGACAATAAATGGTAAATGAGTAGCGGTTATTGACTCAATAACAATGCTTATTGATTGATCAATGGTCAATAGATGATGAATCAACAATAGTGGCTATTGACAATGATGGTTAATAGTCACCAGTAGATTGATAGGCAATAATGTTTATTAGTGGTTAATAAATGGTTAATAGTGGTTAACAGCTATTGTCAATAGATGGTGAATCGTGAATCTATTGATGGTTAATAGTGGTCAATAGATGGTGACTCATGGTCAATGATGGTTTATAGTGTTTTTTGACAATGATGGTGAATAGGCAGCCAATAATCGTTAATAAGATTCACTCAATTGATTCGTTGATAATGGTACAGCAATTAATGAGTTCATAGTGGTTATTGACAATGATGGTTAATAAATGGTGAATAGTGAATGCAATCAATGCAATCAATGCAATCAATGCAATCAATGAATGGTCAATTCATAGTTTTTGGCAGTGACCATAAGCAATGTGGTGACTCAATGATGCTTGACAATGATCCATAATGGTTTATTAGTGGTCAATGGTGGCTAGTAAGTGGTGAATTGATGGTCAATTGATGGTTTGTTGATAGTTAATAGCGGTTAATTAGTGGTGAATTGATGTTTAATTCAGGATTAATGGTAGAGAACCGTGGTTGCCATAGGCTGGTGTCTCAAGCCATTGAGAACCACCAAAATTATGGTTGGTTGATTACTGATAATGATTGAAACATGATGATAACTGGGGGAATCCCTATGACTTGAGAAACCCTCATAGTGGTTACTGAATTGACGGTTGACAATCATCCATAGTGCTTCACAAATGGTTAATAGGCGTCAATTAATGGTGAATCCATGGTTCATAGTGGTTACTTAAAGGTGCATTGATGGTTGATTAATTGCTAATAGTGATTAAGTTTATGGATAGATTAATGGCTAAGCCATGCTTCGAGGCGAATCAGTAGTAAAACAGTGCCAAACAAAAATATACAAAGCGTCAACTGACATCTAAAAAAGAAGGATAATGAAAAAGTTTGCCATGTTGATAAGCATCAATTCACCCCTAAATGTACCATCATTCATCAGCCACCATCAACGGTGATGAACCCAGCCACTTGTCCAACTTCCTCAACTCGGCCCACGGAACCCTAGAAGGTGGGACAGCCAGCGGCACACCAATCTTCACTGCCTGCCACGGAGGTTTTTCCACGGAGCAAGCAAAACTCGCAGCAGAAAGGTTCACCCGGTGCCAGGGCTCGCTCCAAGAAATGAAAAGAGCACCGGCTTCTCAGTAGCTTTCTCATAGCTTTGGTAGGAGATTTCTTCTGTAAGAAGTGCAACCATGACCCCATTCGCTGAGCCATGGTGCGTATTTATTGATTCCGAGGCTTCGTCATGAAATTTCCATAGTTCCTGTGGAGACCATCCCAACCGACCGATATGGTTCCCGCTTGCAGCCAGGCCTTTACACCATCAGGGGTGGAATTGGCAGGGGCCATCCCCAGCCAACCAGCCGCCGTTCTGCCGGCAGCTGCATGCGACAATGATTTTTAGAGGATCCCGATGGGGAATTCTAGTGAATTACTATGGCTAATGATGATTAGTAATTAATGGTCATAAGCTAATAATGGTTGATAAATGGTTGATAGAAATAGTTGTTTATATGTGATGCAATAGGATGCGTCCATGATCCCTGGTTGTTTGTCCGTATCTTTTTACAAAACATGTATACATACATGATTTATGACCTTGCTCGGCTCTGAGTCTAATTTGAGACTTCAAGTCCACCCAATTGCCTACGACACTATGAGAATCCTTGGTATCATTGGCTTTAGCTTCATGGTTTCCCCTGTCTCCTCCTCGTTGGTGTACCATCGTCCCCCTTTCGCTGCTCATAGAAGTCAGTATATCTCCTCAGCATCATCACCTCCACCATAAGCAGCAGCATCACCATCGTCATCATCACCATCATCATCATCATCATCACCCGTAGCACTTGTTGGTTGTACAATTGTATAATGAAAATGCCTATGGTTGTTGGTTACCATGGCAGGCTCATCATGATCATGATTACAATAGGATCCACAGCTGGTCTCTGTGAAAATCTCTGCCGCCCTCAGCAGGTAAGGGGCTCAGTCGCACACACAGACTGGAAGATTTGATTTATCTGAATGGTTTGGAGGCCAAAGATCACACCCTTTAGGGTTAACCTTGGGGACAGGGAAAGCAGCGCGAAACTAGATATACAACATCGATTTACTTATTTGTCGAGTTATCTATTCGTTGACTTACTTTTTTTGTATATGCATATGTATATATATATATATACATAACTATATACATGTATGTATATTTACACAGTATTCGATACTAAACAAACTATGATATTTACATACTTTAATACTCTCCAAACTATACATACTATGTATAAAGATATTGTAAATACAGCTGCTGCGTTGGCGCAACGAAACCAATTGCACATAGAATGAACTGCGTGCAGGAAGGAGCCCATTTCCACGAGACGAACCGCCCCCTGAGCTTCCCACAGAGTTGCGTCCAAACCATTTTTTTCTCGGACGGCAACCGCAGCATGACATCCCTTCAGCACTGAGCAAGAATGGCACGGCACGGCGTGTGGCGATGCTTCTGACAACCCAGCTGCCATGGCCTAACGAACAATGGCGGTAAACAAGGTTGGCTCAAGCCAGCCTCCCATTCTGCAAAACGTTGAGGCTGCTACTGTGTTCAATCTGACCCATACCTGTTTTCAACAAGCGAACATTTTTAACGAGAAAGGTACGCCACAAGTGTGTAATCTGGGATTCACATATTGGCAGTCAAGAGCACCGAAAAAATGTGTGGATGAAGATTAAGAATGACTGATACCGGTCAATCACGGTCTACACTAACATGGCTATGTTACAAATCAATATATATATATATATATATACTGTATGTTACAAATCCGGTTAAGATTACAATCTTCAACGATGGCTATGTTGCTTCTGGACGCCGCCCGTTGAGGACCGACTCGTCACCCAACTTCCGCAGCTGCTCCGCACATGATTTTTGCCCCACATTCTGTGGCCGGTCGCCAAACAGAAAAGCGGAAATCGCTGGCGAAGACGCTCCTTTTAAAGGAGGCTTCTAGCAGTACACAGAGGTCATTCGCAGCTCTCAATCTCTAGATGATTCGTAGGTATAGCTTTGGTGGCTGAGGACTTTGCGAAAGCCAGGGGCACAAATGTCACTTCTCGTCCTAGTCAAGCTTCTGTCGGGGATGCCGGGTGCTTGCTCAAAGCTGTAGCAACCAAGTCACTGGGGGTGTTTCTCAAAATAGGGTTCCCCTGAATCATCCAATATCAACTATTTCTGGTAATAAACCATCCATTATTAGGGCTACTTTTTCAAGAAACCACAATGTGAATGATAGTGATTTGAACAGATGTGTTTTTGTTGGTATGTTCACCTCAACCACAACCAACCATCATTAACCATGATTCACCATCAACTACCGCCAGCTACAGTTCATCATTACTAACCATGAATGATCAGTGATTATTCATCATTTTCCGTCATTGTCCCCTAATACAAACCGTTATCAACCATCATTATCAACAGGTTGTTTTCATGGTGAATGACCCTTGTTAACCACGTGTTGCCCACCATTGCTCGCTGCTGGCAACGACTCCTGTCACGTGCTACTGCCTTTTCAGAGGCGATGAGCCTTTGCCGCTGCGACAGAGTGGTTGTACCATCGCCGTCCCTCGACCTCTGCGCAGGGTGGGGAGGGACGTCACTTGGATCCGGGGAATGGTGATAGATAACCACCAGTAGTCCGAAGTCACTAAGCACTAAGACTGCTTAACAAGGGTCCAAGAATCAACAGGTTGATGGATCAATGACGAGAATAATGGATCAATGATCAGTGAAACTCCCCTTGTGAGCGCGAAGAGTTGGGAGGAAAGCCTTCCATTGTCACCCTTAGCAGGCATGAAAGGGCGATGTTTTAAGGGTATCCTTCAATATAGCAGGGTGAGGGAATTTTATCCTTCAATATTTTTGGGAAATATCCTGGATATATCCAATAATGTCGCAAAACCATCATAATAAGAATTGCAATGATAACCATGCTTTAAGGGTATCCGACCGTGATTGTTTCTTTTTATCATTTAAAGGTATCCAAAAATAACAAAAGAATCATATAAAAATGGTAATGTAATGATAGCGTGTTGTTGTATCACCATACTATCAAGGATGACTTAATCATATGACGATAATTTATAAGGTTAATGATAATAATAACCATTGTGTAGATACAAATAGACAGAAAGGCTGGATTGTTATAAATGTTATTGCCATCCGTGTGTTCTTGCGAAGTGAAACTCTGGATGGTTGAATCTCAGTGATCAACCATCACTAACCTTGATTAAATCCTTGGTAATCATGTTCAGCTACACAAGCATTCTCACACGCTGGACCAGCTCCCGTTCAGCTTCCACATAGATGCTCCAACGGCTTGGGAGACCATAGGTGTTCGTATTGGGATACCCTTTTAGGGCAGGATCTCTGTTGAGGAATTCCGCGTAAAGCCTCGTGGTTTCCATCCGCAAAACCAGGGGGTTTGGAGCACAGCGCCAAATACAGCAGTTCCTTTTGAACAAATACAGAACAAGTCTCACTTACAGTACAAATGTCTCCCTTTAACAAATTGTTGAATTGCGCCGTTTCTTCTTTGAATTAGCTGCATAAAATCCCAAAATTGAATTTCTCGGAGCTGAAATCCGGGGTCTCAGTTGGGTTGGAAGAGCCAAGTGTTACCAAAAAGCTGGTGAGCTTCCCTCTGAAGGCTGGCTATTGCTGTTGATTAGTAGGTACCACCCTGAATGGACAACCCCAACTGCTTGAAAGCAGGAACCAACTTTTCGACGTGAAAAGGTGGTCCAGGTTGTCAACCTGTGGGAGTACCACAATTTCAACGCTTTCCAGCAGGGTTACCAAGGTCACAAAGCCGCCACGGGGTATCCAAAAGTCTTAGATTCTTAGTGAGTTATTAAGTATCATGGTTGGTTAGTCATTTAGACAATTGAGTCGCTGACCATCAGATTCTTTAGGGTTGCTGAACTATCCCCTTTAGATTCTTATCCCTTCACAACCAATCATCCTTTATAGTAATGTTGAAGTTTTTGGCCATACCAATGATAATGAACCCATGTTTACTGAGCTACGCAAGGATACCCACCAATCATCGCCATTAAAAATCATCAACCATTATTTAGTCGTTAAAGCTAATTATTTCCATTCATCACTGTTCTCTAATCATATAAGATTCTGATAGATAATCAACGATCATCTCATAAACCATTTGGTTACAGCACTGCTCCAAACAGCTCCTCCCTTTCAAGGGATAGCACAGCAGCTACCTGGTCCTGTTGCAGATCGAGGCCCAGACAGCGGCCCATGGTCAGTAGCCCACCTACAGCGCAGGTAGCAAGGGGATAGGTCTACCCTCGCGACGGACATGGCTAGCACATCACCGACACAAAAATCTATGGTTCCTGAGGGCCTACAGTCATGGGCTGGAGCCGCATAGGAGGCTGTTATGCACATGGGTCAGCAATGCGCTTGTTGGTATTCTGTCACTGCACGAAAAGCAGGGAATGTCGATAGCACCACCTTTCCATGGGAAAAGAATTACAAACAGTGGTGATCATTTTCTCCTTAAAGATTTGTTTTTTGCATTTGCATCCTCTGGGGGGCACAGCCCGCAGGTACCTTTCTGCTTCGCTCAAAGACCACATATACATACAAAGCCGTACCCCCTGGTCGTCGGTAAACCAGCTGACGGGGCCCATGGGTGCGGACCATGGATCATGACTTTTGGCATTTCCACAGACAAAGGTCGCCTTTCCCTCATGGCCACATGGCATCCATGATCAGATCCTCTGCTTACCAATGACCACACCCAACTCGTCCAACTCTTCACCTTGCCCTCACATGCGCTCGCCCTGACGCCGGCCCCATCCCCGGGGTAGCGCACCAAATCTCTCACGCCCAACCACTCTTTGGGCGCTTCGAAGTCGTGCGGGAACTGGCGCAGGCCGCGCGGCTGATGCCAGTGATGACGTGTCGGGGTGACCCACCAAGGGTGGATCAACCTATGGCATAGGACCTATGGGAGCCCTGCAGTTGCAAGGGAATTTGATGACTTGGCTCATAGGCTTAGCTAGCGGCTTGTTGATGACTTCGACTCCATTGACATCGTTTGATCTGCTGCAGAGGTCATTACCTGCGCTATCCAGTCATGCTGTCAGACCCATAATACAGCTGCAGCTATGGTTTTCAACCGCTGTCAAACGTAGATTTCTCATGCAAAGCAAATGCCAGAATTCATTGAAAAGGAAACCTTACCTGACGCTCAAACCAGGTGCCCGCATGCTTCCTGAACATCTGCTGACTTCGACTGGAGAAGCTCTTCATCCCAGCTGGAACATGCTCGGGATAACGAACACAATCGTGACCAACTGGTTGCATACCAACACTCTGTTGGTGCTGTTGGTGCTATTTGGTGTTGGGTGTTGCAAGACCCTAATTCAGGTGCCAAGTAAGGAGATGATATCATTGTGTGATGTCGTTTATATCCATGGTCGGATTTTCTATCACTACAACTCTCGATTGCACGTTCTTTGGCAACCATTGAGTCTGGCTAGCCATATCACATCCGCAGCCTCCGAGAACAGCAGAAGGTCGTCTATGAGCAACAATTACTACGAATCAGCAGCAATAGTATCCTGTCACCGAACATTACAAGTTTGTTTATAGGTTCATGTATATATCCATACACAGTCATACATTGGATCATTGTAAACTAAATTACATGTTCGTGCATCCATGTGCATGCATACACACATACACACGACATTGCGTACGACCATACACTACTCTACATGACATTACGTGACATTACTTTACACTACATTACCTTGCATTGCGTTGTGCTGCATTGCTTTGCGCTACACACATCCTTACATATGGCTGTGGGTCAGTTCACCCTGTACCCCTGGTTCCCTATCCTCAACCATCCTTTTCCCTATAGTTTGTTGGTGAACTTATCCACCATGGAATTGGTTGGTTAACTGCTTGACCCATAATCATATAGTTGGTAGATATCCCCCATAATTGCTAGTTATCATCCCCTATCATTAACCATAAACCATCGGTTGGTTGGTTAACTGCTTGACCCGCAACCGTTAGGGGTTAGGTGTCCAAAGAATGTTTCTCGCCAAAAAGGCACCTCCATAAACTTCAGCAAGGCGGTGCTGGGACCATCCGCCGGAGCGAGGCGACTCTTAATCTCCATCCTGAGTGGAGCGGTTGGAGCGGTTGGGCTGGAGATGGCTACATCAAACTCATGTGGATCTGAACATGGACATTGATCTATCATCATATCGTTGATCTATCATAATATCAGTTTTACATTGGATATGCTGGCGGTATCAATGAAAATTTGGCTGATGATATGGGTAAGCATAATCAACAGGATTTGCACATGGCTTGGGATGTTCACTTGTCTCCATTGTTCAGCACGAGCTGTTGATTTAGATACGGCAAAGCCTTGATCAGGTCATCGCTCGCAAATGGTGCAACTCTGTTTATGGCTCAAAAGTACTCCAGGAGCTCCACCCGCATCGTGTGAGCGGTTCATGTTTGCTCCAGAAGCAAGTTCTGCTTCGATGACAAGGTGGTGCAAGGTCATTGCATGACGTGGATGCGAAGGTTTTGCCGTTTTGCCTCGCGAATCAGGTTGAATTCTCCAGTTGGTGGTGGTTGGTTGCCATTGAAAGGGGTGGCAGTTCCCCAGGGCTCGGCGGTCCCTCTTCAGCTCGGCTGGGAGCTGAGTCGAGGCCCGGACAGCATCCGCCGTGCCACCTGCCACTCTCCCTGAGAGTAATTCTGGTAGCCCATGTTGAAGAGTTGGAAAAACTCCACCTCAGCCAGCACCAGCTTGTGAACCAGCTTAGAACCATCTTTGCCCAGCATGTTAACCATGGTAATTGGGAAAAACTCTGCCCTAGCAACTCCTTGATCAACAGGACCATCCTGGTATCGCGAGCTGGTCAAGCACCAGCAACAGTTCCAGGGTTGCTTGATGGGTCTTCCCATAATGATACTCCTGGTTCCAAATGGTTGCATTGGCAAATCTCTTCCGCCATATGTCCTCACCACTGCCCAGTGGGATGATTCCCCAGCGTGACCAGTCCATGTTGAACCCACTTCACATGTCTACAGAAACAGTCCACAACTCCGGAATGCAGAGTTGGTGATGGCAATCCAAAGTACTGCGAGGTGAAGAGACAACCGCAGTGACTGTTCCTGAACAACCAAACAAATCTTGGTGGTTCACCCCTGACCTATTAACGTGCAGTCTCATCTACTAATGGC
>VSDK01013692.1:174331-191416 GCA_009767595.1 Symbiodinium kawagutii
GATGTCTCCTCATCACCGTTTCTCTTGGAATTATTGTCATCATCGTCGCTGTTGTCGTCACCTCCGTCTGGGTTTGGGTCATTGCCTCCTCCTCCTGCTTGGTGTGCGTCATCATTTTCATCGCTGTCTGAGCTATTGCCTGAACCTTGGGCTGGTTGTTCTGGAACATTGCGGGGTACATCACTTGACAAAGGGGCTTGTGCATCATCTGAACCGTCACTGTGCTTTTTGTAGCCCTGACTTCTGGCGCCACGCGGTGGCATTGTAAAAGGGCTTGGCTTACTGAACTTGGGCGCCATTCTTTGCAATCACGAATGACTAGCACAGGTTTATTTACTTGAACCACGAATTGCTACAATCAAAAAAACAATTGATGCCTTCACTGTATGTTTGAAATTCTCACTGCTTCCATGCTCTGGTTGAACTCATCACTGTCTCACTTTGAAATCTTACCGCCCTTTGACCCGACCGCGCCTTTATGTTGATGAAGATGATGAAAAGAATAATGATGATGACAGTGAAGGCAAAGATGAAGAGAACATGAGCAACGCTGTGCGGACGAGATATATAAGGGTTAAGGGTTAAGTAGCAATACAATATATAATAGTAATTATCATTAGAATATACTCTTCCCATCTTTATCCCTGACCCCCAGATGATGATGATGATGATGATGATGATGATGTTTGTTGTTTTGTTGTTTTTTGTTTTCTTTTTCAAAATTCCAAAGACAAAAATATTTCAAAAATTAATTTTGAAGGAATGACGTATAATTCATATTGTGTATGTTTATTATTCACGTGGCTTTTACTTGAACCTCTCTGGGCTGTTTCAACGTGTCGCCCCGCTACAATGCTTTCACAATCCTTTTTACATAATGGCTGTGGCTTCCAAGTGTTTAAATTAGTCCATATCCTCGTTCGTTTTCTATATTTCATTCCATATTTACAATAATCAACGTCAAAATACGGAAGTCCATTCATAAAATCTTGTTGTTTCAATAATCCCGTCTGTGGGTTTTCAATAAACCAATATTTACAATCAAAGTAGTCAATAATTTCCAATGTCTTTTTAACAATCTTATTAGCATAATCTATCTTTCTTTCTCCTACTGTTTTTGCTCTACTGTATTCTGTGCAAGGCGGACTAGCCCATATAACATCTATCTCATCCGGCTTCAACTTTTTATAATTCCATTCTAGTATGTCAGTTATAATATTAGCATCTTTCAAATCTAGCGATATGACATCATAACCTAACTCACTGGCTACTTTTCCAACACTACCACTTCCACTAAATAGTTCTAATAATATCATTATTAAAACTATTCAGAAAATAAATTATCATCAAACAAAATATGAACCGGTGTCACTATCAAACTTAATTTTATAATAGCACATTGTTTCAGGTTTTGGGTCTCTTATCTTCTTACCATTCAACATTTCTAAATAGCTTTGTTGCTTCTCTTCAAAAGTTTTACCGGCTGGTTTGCCTCTCTTCTTATCTTCACTTTCATTTACATAATTGTTTTTCTGTTCCATCTTTTCTAGGATTGTCTTAACAACTTTATTTATTGAAATCAGTTTTTTAGATATTTCATCAAATTTAGATGATACTGTTTCAACTTCTTCTTCCGACATATTGTATATTAAAAACTATAATAAAAGTTTTTTAAAACAAACGTATTTGTATATCTTCACAGCGCCTTTTCCAGAAAAATCATCAACTTATATTTATAAGTTGCTGATTTGATTGCTTCAACTGCTACACAAAAGTAAAATGAATTCAACACATCTTCTATTGCTTTATGAATTCGCTCGGGGAAAGGCAACTTCTTGAAACTAATTAACCTATTGCGGGGTTAATATGCTACTTCATTCTGTTCATCTGTTCCCGTGAAGTTGCCCTATTAACAAATAATATTATATTTTAATTTCTAATATATTTTAATACTATTTATGAGTAACAATTCAGTTCCAAAAATTGAACCAATCAATGTAAAGCAATATGAATTTAAACAATCACCATACAAACAAGCGGACAAACTACCATTCAGAAGCATCATTGTTTCAGCTTCACAGGGTGGTAAGGGTATTCTTATTCAAAACCTAGTGTTGAAAATTTATCGTGGTTGTTTTGAACGCATTTACATCGTATCACCGACAGCTCACATAGATGAAGCATACAAGGAAGTGATAAAATATATTGAGAAAGAACTAAAAGTTGATAATAAGAAAGAGCAATACCTATATGACGAGTATAATCCAGAAGCACTAGAACACATAATAGACACACAACATAAAGTGATAGAATACCAAAAGAAAATGAAAATGAGTAAATTATTTAGTTGCTTATTGATTATAGACGATTTCGCAGAAGACAAAACTTTTATGAGATATTCAAAAGTCCTACACGGTCTATACACAAAATCTAGACACTTCGGTTTATCAGTCATAACAGCCAGTCAGAAATATAACGCGTTAGCTCCAATAGTTAGATTAAATACATCTTCATTATACATCTTCAAGTTGAAAAATATGGCAGAAGTTGATGCCTTTGTTCAAGAGCAGTCAGCATTAGTTGATAAGAAAACAGTTTATGACATTTACAAACTAGCTACCGAAGAACCTTACTCATTTCTATTTGTAAAACTTCGCGAGAGTGATGTAAATAAAATTTTTATGGTTCGTTTTGAACGCGCTGTTCATATCAATCAAGATGAAATCGTTTAATAATATTAAATCTATTAATATTATTAAATTATTGACATACTGCAAAAATCTAACTTTGGAGCCATCATATGAAATCTAGCACGGTCTTTACTCTGTATTTCTTCCACTTCTGAAATAATTTCTTTCAAACATTTTACTAATACTATTTTATTTATTTCTACCTCATTACCTATATCACCACAATCCACATTCAAATCTTTTATTTTAGTCATATACTCATTTTCTTTTTTGGTCTTTTTGTTAAATACATTTCCCATATATTATTATATTAGATTTTATTTATTTTGTTGTTGTTGTTGCCTTTGCCCTTGTTTTAGGTCGCGTAGCCTCGCGAGGCTCTGACGAGCGTCTTTTCAATTCTTTTACTGCTTCTTGCAATTCATAAACCGAACTCTCTAAATGCTCTATTTTATTCTGTTGCTCTTGGCAACATTTCCATAACAAACAACACATACGACCATAATTCATACTCAAATATTCTTGACCAGTAACTACTATATTTTCAATTTCATCTGGTATATTTTCTAAAACATCATTTGCTATAAAACCGATATTGGTCTTCTTTTTCTTATCATCTTTTAATTTAAATTTTTTAACATTAATTTTTTTAACTATTTCACTACAATTTGAATGAAAGTCGTCAATGTCCTCTTTTAATCTTTTATCGGATGTTTCAGTTAATGCTACACATTGAATATTTTGATTGCTTACAATGTCAGTCCTAACTTGAAAATTTGTAAGCGAACTATCGTAAAACATATAATCAGTTCCATTATATCTAAATGAAATATCATTTGGTTCTAAACTATCGTGACTATCAAATATATGTGCTTTAATAGTGTTACATTGAATAAATTTACCAGTATTAATACTTACATCTTTATCAAACTTAAATATTCCATTAGGATAAGTAACGTCGCCAACATCATATGTTAATATAGCAGTTCCTGCATTTTGTTTTATAACTAAATTGGTATTTCCAACAGTGTCTATTGTATCAGTTTTTAAACCAACGCCTGTATTTAATTCTACATTACCATTTTTTAAATAAAAGAAGTCCGTTGCATTCCTTCTAAATGATACATCTGAATTACCTAGACTATCGTAAATATCACTTTGACATCCAGTTAGCAATCTTGTTCTTAACGATGTCCCACCCAGTTGAACAAAATCAACAGCATCCCGTTTTAAATAAACATCATTAGCACCATTACTATCATAACTATTACATTGAATTTGCTTACCACTATCAATAACAATATTCCTTAAACTTCTTATATCTTCTGTTAAATACCTTAAAACAAGATATACAAGTCTCGCATCCCCTGTTGAATTACCACCATCAATATCTATATTGACATTTGTATTTTTACATCTAAATCTATCAGCGAGGACTTGGTCGGTAGATACAGTATTATTTGATAAAATGTCATTATATAAAGTGAAACCGTCTGGCATTGTAATTCTATCACTTTGTAAAGTTAAAAGTGTTGCGCCGTTTCTTTGAATTACCATATTATTATCACCATCAGTATTTATGGTATTACAGTTAATAGGCAGTGTTGATAATACTTTATCTGCATTAATTGATAAAACATTACTTGTAGCGCCTAAACCAAATGATATAATGGGGTTTTTTGTTGTTTCTTTATTCCATAAATTAAAAACATTATCAGCACCGACATTTTCTAAACTTTCCTTTATATGAGATTTACTTTGACCTCCTTTAATTAATAAACTTTTTGTAAATTCAACTTGATGAGTAGAATTACCAAATTTAAAATATTCATCTCCATTTCTTTTAAATATTAAATCACCAGCGGGAGAGTTAATTTCACCAGTTTTAATCCAACCATTTACTGTTAAATTATTAGAACTAACAATATTTTTTGAAAATAAAATATCGTCATTTACTTGTCTAAATTTCATAACTTCAACGCCATTTCTTAAATATGTAATATCAACATCGCCATTACTATCATAACTATTTAGTGAAATTTTCTTACCAGCATCAACAGTAATATCTCTTAACATTCTTAAATCTTCTGTTAAATGTTGATAAGTCATAAATGGTATTCGTCCAGTCTGTGTTATATTAGCGCCTTCAAAAGTTGTATCAACATTAAAATTTCTACATCTAAAAGTATCAGCATAAACAAAATCGCCGTGTAATGAAGTAGTAAAAATATTATTTATTGTTAAATCATTTGCTACAATATTTTTTGAAACTAATATGTCATCTTCTGTTTTTCTGAACCTCATAAATTCAACACCGTTTCTTAAATATGTAATATCAGTATTGCCATTACTATCATAATTATTTAACGAAATTTTCTTTCCAACATCAACAGTAATATCTCTTAAAAATTGTAAATCTTCTGTTAGGTGTTTATAGTTCATAAATGTTATTCGTCCAGTCTGTGTTATATTAGCACCTAAAAACGGAGTATCAACATTATAATTTCTACATCTAAAACTGTCAGCATAACATTCATTGCCGTAAAATGAAGTGCTAAAAATATTATTACCTGAAAAATCATTTGCTTCAATATTTTTTGAAAATAATACATCATCTTCTGTTTTTCTAAATCTCATAAATTCAACGCCGTTTCTTAAATATAAAGTGCTACTATCATCAAATGAATTATAAGTGTTTGCTTGGACTTGAGCAGGTGCTACTAGATTGATACCTGCGTTTAATTCTAAACTGCTATTTTTTAAATAACAAATATCAAATGTATTTCTTTTAAATGTTATATCGCTTATACCATTAGAGTTTATTGTATTGGAACGCAGTTCCCCACTTAAAATAACATCACTACCTTGAATGGAATTGGAACTATTCAACGATAAAACTGTCATATTACCTCCGATTTCAGCATCACCATTAACATAAAAATCCTTTGTTGAAGACACAGCATTCAATATAATCTTGGAAGTGCCTAATACGTGTCCTATACGTAAAGTCCCGCTCATATCTTGGGGGTTGTCAATATTAAGTTTAGTATCTAATAAATTATTGGTCTCAGTCTTATCATAGTAATTTGTTAAATCAACACCTCCAACACCTTGGGCAACTGCTGTATTAACAAATTCCTCTGTTGCTAAATTACTGCTTCCAGTATTTAATAACTTAATAAAGTCAGTTCCAATAAATCTAGTTGAGCCATCTAAACTAACCATTTAATATATTAATTATAGATTTTATCTTTTTTTACTTTTTGTTGAAAACATATTAGAACATAACTTATTGTATTTGTCTTGCTTCTGTTTTATATATTCATTTTGTAAAAGTTGATAGTGTTGTTGCAATGAAGTTATTGTATTGGCTGGTTGAGGGGGTGGTTTGATGAGTTTGAATTTTATTTGTTCTGGTTCTTCATCTTCATATATTTCTTGTGTAGATATTCTTGGTTTTGGTGCTTGTTTTGCTTTTGGCTTTGCTTGTTTCTTGACAGGTGGTGGTTCTGGAAAACATTTATGACTATATCTTAAATTTTTGTAGGTCATCTGTTTTTGACAGTCGGGACAATTTACTAAATCACCTGCTTTTGGCTTTGGTTTTGGTTTTGGTTTTGCTTTTGGTTCTTCTTTAACTTCTTCTTTTACATCTTCTTTAACTTCTTCATTTTGTTCTTCAACAACTTCATTAGAAACAAATGTATCAATTGGTTCAACTTGTGTTGCTTCTTCAATCATTGGTGGTTGTTCAACTTCCTTATCTCCTTCATTTAAATCCACTACTGAAATTGACATATATAAAAAGTAATATATTTTTCTTAATATTTTCTTATTTTTGCTTAAAATAGGAAAATATTAGGTCACAATATTAAAAAATAAATTATTATTGTTGCCTCTTATGATTTATTTTTTCAATAAGACGGATGTTCAAAAACTAATGCGAATTCAAGGGGTATATTGTATAAGTTAATGGTTTTACTCTTCTCATCCGTTAATCTGAATGAAAGCCTTTTTAAATTTTTGCCACTGACATCAATGTAGTCTTGTGCCATTGCCCCTGAATGAGCGTCATTAACCACACCGCCTAATTGTTGGTCTATAAGGATTTTACGGATTATAGAAGATGAATATGTATTAGGTGCTGAATATCTATGGTCAGTTAAGTCGGGTGAATTCAGATACAGGGCTCTAAACGGTATTAAATTAAGATATGAAGAAGTCCAAGTCGTTAAGCCTCCACTAGTGGCAACAAAATTACTCAACAAATAATTTATTGATACTATATAATTAGTGTTGTAATCAGCATCTCCTCTATTCCACTCACTGCCTACATATGTTGATAATTCCGTATCGGTAGGTATTTTAAGTTTGAAATTTAATCCATCAGCAACTTTTATTTCCATTGTTCGGGTGGCACTTGAATAGGCATAAACAAAAATATCATTTCCTGCGTTCAGGTCTCTAACAGCATCATTCAATTTAGTTACTATATCATAACTTAACTGTTCAGCAAAATATATCTTATTACTTAAATCAAGAATAACACATCTCAATAAAGTATCAGTATTGTCATAAATCATAGCGTAGAATTTTTCAAAGAAGCCTATCTCTGTCGTTTTCCACACCGTTGGCAAAGAAACTTCTGTAATATACATTCGTGTCCCTTCTGGACACTCAAAATTGGTATCTAATTCAACTATAAAGTCACTACTTGAATTTGACTGTGGTAATCGGTAATTGGAATTAACATATACTTTTTTGTAAGTAAGTTTATTACTCATTATCTATATGATTAATTTAGATTTTTATATACTATTAATATATTAAAATGCTTGGAGTTGTAGCAGGTGTAGGTAGAACAGCATTAGCCCAAGTAGGGCGTAGATTTGGTAGAGACGTTGTAAGAAGGATAATGCAAGGTGAAAGGATTGAAGACATCTTAACAAGAGATGAAATGAGAGGATTAGGCAAGGATTTAGGTAAGGTAGCATTTAATGAATTGGTAAAGAAAGGTAAGGATTTTATCATTGATGACCACGCTAAAAAGAATAAGGATTGGAACGATAGAATGAACGATTTCACACGTAATCTTAACGAGCATTTTAGACAAAATAGAACTCTATATGCAGAAGAAAGGAATGTCGGAAATAAAGAAGCCATTGAAGATAGGAGGGGTTTATGGAATGCTTATTCATCACCAACGGGTTTATATAAAACCGGTAAGACACTTTATATATCTGGAACAGGCGGGAAGGACGGCAGTATCACTCGCGATATTATGGATGACTTATTTTTACTACCTACTAGAAACGCACATCACACGGAAAAATACCGCGACGCAATGAAAGAAATAAACGAAAGTCCAGAAGTTACTAGGTTGGTAGGGCACTCACTCGCAAGTGCTGTTGTTAATAAAATAAACGAAGAGCAACCAAATAGATTTCATACTACCACCTACGCAACACCTACGATAAAGAAAAAGAGACACGGAAAACAAGACCCGCGCAGAATTGACCTACGTAATCCTACTGATGTTGTTTCAATATTAGATGGATATGCTATAACCAGTGATTTAAAAGAAATGAACCCGCTTATGAGCCATTCGTATATCAATTGGGAGGGTCAAGGAAGAACAGCCATAAATCCTTCAACGAGCATAAGCAATGGTATCCGCCCAAATGGTTAAACATAATAATCTAAATAATATTAATACTAATGTGGAACCGCAAAATACAACAAAATAATCAATCCTTAACATTGTTTAAGGGTAAAAACGATTACAACAAAGTGATGAAAGAAATGAACGAGCCCCCAAAAGAATATGAAGCAATAAAACTACTTGTTGAAGAAAATAAAAATATAACAAATATTCAACAAAATAATATTTATAAAAAATCTAAAAATAATATTAATTTAAAATCACATAATAAAATTAAAAAATAAAAAATATCTACATTAATCATATAAAGTTATGGATAATATCATTTCGGAATCAAGTGACCAAATGATTAATCAATTGAACTTCGGGCTCCCAGAGACTAGTCAATATATCACCTCCCGACGTTTTGTTAATTTCTTCCCTTCTGGTTCAAACGTATATGCACCTAACCAAGGAAATAAAAATATAAGATTTAACTTATCAGCAGATGATAACAATTATATAGATTTAAGTTCAATTAGAGTTTTTGGAACATTGCAAAATACAGACGGAGACCAAAAGAAATTTTTACGACCACTTGCTGGATTACACGCATTCTTTCAAAGATATCAGTTAAATGTAGCAGGGCAACAAGTCCAAGACATTATTGAATATAATAGACACTGTGAATTATATGAATGCTTAAAACCGAAAAACGTTAGAGATATGGATGACATTGAAAGCGGGGCTAATCCACGTTGGGATAGTGATTTTCACGATTACGCCACTGGTTTAGATGTTTTCCTTCAACCAAAAACTGACGGAGACACTGGAAGCGGTGGGGTTGTTACTGTTACAACTGGTGGTGACCATAATGAATTTGGAAGAATGAATAAAAATTACACTCGCCATTCATTGACTGGTATTCCGGGCGCTAATGGTAAAGCTCGTTTTTCTCATAAGCCTTGTTGTGGATTGCTTAATTCTAATTATTATATTCCTTTACGTTATGCACCATTAGAATTACAATTCCAAATTGTATCAGATGGCAATGAACCTATTGTTGTGCCAACTGATGGAGCTGGTGGTAAAGATGATAGTAAAGGATATTATTTCACTACTGGCGATGTTTCTACATCTTGGGAGCTTAATAATGTATTTATTCGTGCGGAAGTAATCACCCTAGACAACACCGTCAATAATAATATTGTAAAACATTTATTAGAAGGACAAAGTTTAAAGCTTGTTTTTCCCCAATACCACACAATAACTCAATCATTCAATGCCGGAGGTGGTGAGATTAATATGAATATTGTTAAGTCAGCATCTAAATTAACTGGCGCGTTTGTTACCCTTTATCGTGGTATTAGAACTGGTGATGGTTTAACTGATGCAGGTGAATTCCAAGGAAGATATTTACCAGATAATTATGTATATAAACGTTTCAATTACTTCTACAATCCTATGATTAACAAACGTATAAACAACAGTGGATTAGCTAACACTGACGCTTTACAAGGTGAAGGCTTTCAATCGTGGAGTAAAAATTTATCGTGGCAAATTCAGTTAAGCAATTCTCAAAAATACCCCGAGTTCGAATCACAATCGTTAGCAGAAACATTTTATTACTTACGAAGAGCTATACACTTTATGAATCCGGAACAAGATAGTTTATCATTCAGTTATAAACAGTATCGCGAAAGCAAATTCATAATTGGGATGTCGTTTGAAAAAATGGCAGACGTGAATTTCACAGGTTATAACTCAAAAATGTCAGGAATAACTAATTTCAAGATTAAAGGAACAGAAGGAGCTCTACCAGCAGATGAGCAAATTCAGGAGCTGTTTGTCCACCTAATTACAGAATCAATTCTGGAAGTCAAAGAAAGCGGGAGTGTGGTCTATGATTAGTTCTTTCAATTTATCTAAATTAATTACTATAAAGAGTAGTTTATTATAGTAATTAATAGTAAGTATGGAGAAAAGAAATTATCAAAATGGTAAAATATATTGTATTAGAAATTATGTTGATGATGATTGTTATATCGGACATACTACACAAACATTAAAAAGAAGATTTCAAAAACACAAAGATAATTCAAAAATTGAAAAGGTCAATCAAAGAAAGTTATATGTTAAGATGCTTGAAATCGGCTTGGAGCACTTTTACATAGAAGAAATTGAAAAATACCCCTGTAATAGCCTTGAAGAGTTAGAAGCAAGAGAAAGGCATTACATATTGGAAAAACAACCTGTATTAAACGTTCAAATACCACAAAGAACTAGGGAGGAATGGATACAAGATAGAAAAGAACATTTAAAGGAATATGAAAGACAACGGCATCAAAACAATCCAAGAAAAGAATACAGGCAACAATACAGAGAAGAAAACAAAGATGAACTTAATGAATACAACAGGCAATATAGAGCAAACAATCCGGAGTTATTCAAAAAATACCAAGAAGAATCTAAGAAAAAAATTGATTGTGAATGCGGAGCAACTGTATCAAAAGGGAGCCTAAGCAGACATATTCAATCACAACATCATCAAAATTATCTAAATAATAATATAGATAATAATGTTCAAATACAAGAAAGTAAATGCCAAGACAGGAGCGAAAGTTCATCTTCACAAGTCACCACTGAATTATACGCCCTTTGATATGAGAGATACAAAATATTTAGAGCACCTTCATAAAGAACTTAAATTAAGAAATGCAAGAGAAGCTATGTTAAGTTTAAGGAAAGATATGATTGAAGCAAATAACAGAGCAAATTTTCAGGGTGAAGTAGATAAAATTAAAAAAGAGTTAGAGCGTCCAAATCTTCCATATGCAACCAAGGAGCACCTAGAACAAAGATTGCAAGGATACAGAGATTTATTTAAATTCTAAATAATTAATATAATAATATTTTATCTAAATATTATTATATTGTTATGACTGCTGTATTAGAAAATGTCAATAAATTTAGTCATCTAGGATTACATCGTCGTCCTACGTATGAAGAAATTATTGGGTTAATAGATGATAATGAAAAACTAACAGGTCAATTACCAGACAGAGAAGCAACAAGGTTTAAAGCAAGTCCAGAAGGTAGTTTCTTTGATGGTTTAGATAGTTTAGAAATTTTAAAAGAACAACAACACAGAATTCAGGAACGTCAAATGAGAGAACTTATGATGAGACAGAACATAGGTAGGAATACATATAGCATAGCAAGACTACAACAACAAATGAGACAAAACATACAACCAGAAGCAGAAGTCTATCGTGATGATAATTTACACGAAGCATCGATACAAACAGCGTTACAAGAAAGGGAAAGACAAGCAGTAGAACGCGCACAACAAACAGGTGAGGCTCATAGGTCAGGTTTTTTAAGTGGAACGGCTACACCAGTAGTTGAAAGAATTTTTGGTTTAACTACACCCAAGACACCATCAACACCAGTGCCAACATTACAGATGCCAAAGCCACTTAAACCAGTTCCACCATTTCCGCAAACAATTCATATAGGTAGTGAGGTAGAAGAAATATCCAGTGCTGAAATGCACACAGGAAGGGATGAAATAAAAACAGAGGCAGAGGAAAGCCCTAAACAAGCAGTTTTAAAAACAATTACATATAGAACCAATGTAGCCACTTTATCAGAAAAAGCATTGAAGTTTCAACTGTTTATTAGAGGTGTTGATGTTGATGACCCAGAGACAGGTGTAGAAACAAGACCCAGAGGTTCAAGAGGAAGTGGAATGACACCAAAACAGTTTTACACGGATTTAGCGCGTAAGATGGTTGATGATGGAAGATGGCAAACAAAAGTGTCAGAAGAACTGTTGAAAAAACGAATAGAAGATTACAAAAAGAAAGGACAACCAAGGGGCAGTAGAGATTAAAATTAATATTAATTATCTAATTAATTAATATTAATGATATTAGTAAAAAATAAATTGAAAAGATTGAAGAAAGACAATGAAGACGAAATGCTTTACTATCTGAAATATTCACATTTAGATGATATACCAGAAGATAATTTTGATTTTATACCAAATATTAGAACATATAAAAATATTGCTACTCAATTTCCAGATATAAGAAACAGAAGCACACAAACAACTCATATGGAAGATAAAGCAACTGATACATTAGATGATTTACACAAAATAGATTATAAATACATATTAGAAGGCAAGTCTAAAAGATTTAGAAATAATGATTTTATGGCACAAGTTAATGCTATTCCAGTCATAGAAAAGAACAGAATAAGAAGCAATAGCAATAGTAGCAGTAGCGGTTCTGAAAGTTTAGGCTATTTAAGAAGGGGAGTTCGTTTAGCAGAAATGACAGGGAATGCTATATTGACAAGTTTGAACTTGGCATCAAGTGGGGTTAGTTTGGTATCAGATTTAGCAGACTATATAGCAGAAGCAATACCAATGCAACAGGAACCATCGGATGAAGAAGAAGAAGAAGAAGTGCCAGAAGTAGAAGTAGCGCCTAGTTCTTCTAATCAAATACCAAATAGAAGAGAGCGCAGTAGAAGTAGAGATGTTGAAGATACAGATAATGATTATAATCCAGCCAGTTCATCACATCAAGACCCGTTTAGAAGAGACGCTTCGGCAGAAGCCTCGCGAGCTAATCGCGATAGAAGTAGGTCAAGAGATGATAGTGAGTATGAGCCCGACGATGATTTAGGAGAAAGATTAATTAGAAGAGGTGCTTCAAGGTCAAGAAGTTCAACACCCAAGGGCTATCCCAAAAAGAGAGATTACAATAAGAAGTAATGACGTCTTAAATGACTTAAAGAGATAAAACTATTATATAAGTAAGATGAGCCTCAAAAACAGAGAAATTGATGAGAATGGTTATGTAATCATTGAGCCACTTATACAGATGGACATTGATAAGAAGACTGACGTGAAAAAATATAACAGGACATATCATAGGGAATATTACAGAAGATTTTTGTGCGTAAAACTTCCTTGTGAATTATGCGGTTGTATGATTACAAAAGAAAAAATAAAAATTCACCAACAGTCTAACAAATGCCATAGGTTGAGAACAAAACATAATATTGTAACAATCAGCAATGGAATAGAATAAAAAAGGTAAATAACAAAAATATCTTAAACCCCTTAAAGGAATGTTATTATAATATAATATTATATATTATAATGACATCAAAAAATATCCAGCGTAATTTAGATGTATTAAAACAGTTAGGTAAAAATGCTAATGATGATGTTAAAGGCAGGGTTGATAAGGTCATTGAGTGGTATAAAGTCAGAAAGATTTCACAGAGAGAAACTGCTAAAAAGATGATTAATGACTTAATGAATGGAAGCAAAAGGTCGGTAACATTTGCTAAAAAAAGATTTGATAAAAAATATGAGCAATTGGAAGGCAGAGAGCCTCTGAATGAAAGAATGGTTAAGAACAGAAACAAGAAGGATTATGTTATAACTTATCAGCTGTATGGCATTAACACCGGACAACCCACCGTAGCATTAAAGGACAACCAAGGGCAATCACATAATCTATTACCAATGCCACAGCCTATTCAGTTGAATTTGAAGAATGTAAGAGATGAAGATAAGCTGGATGAAACATTAGTAGGTAAATATGTAGTGTCAGATTTATTTGATTTATGGACTAGGGATTTAAAAGAAAGATTGAAGTTAAAAAAAGGAAATGAGAACAAAATTACAAAAAAAGAATTTGATAAATTGAATACTAGGGAAGAATGGAGAGAGAAAACAGGCATAACAGAAGAACCAAGAAAAAGAAAAAATCTGAAAGGTAAATATAAACAGTTTGATGTCATACATAATTCAGAGTTGTTTAAGAAATTGCTGAATAGATTAGTCAAGAATAATAAGGAACTGACACAACAAAACCCCAATATAGAAGATTACACAACTGCCATTAAAATTACTGATATAAGTGATGTTTCTAACAGTGGAGGAGGTAAGGATGAAACAAAGAAGAAGCTTAAAAATGGTGGAGATATTGGAATGTATCACTACACTATTAATACTGAACTTGATGTTAAGGAAGACGATTTTGTGAGAGCTATTCAGAATGAAGACCACGAAAACAATATGTGTTGGATTAACACACTTACAGACCATTATTCAGAAACATTAATGAGCAAAAACAAATGGCAGAGCAAGAGAATGACAAGAGAAAAAATATTTGATTTGATGAATGTCAGTGAAGAAGAGTTTAGAAATAATGGTGCTTCTGTTGAAGATATGATGCCTGTTTTTGAAGAATTCAAGCTGACAGTTAGGTTATATAACTGCCTAGGGCAAAAAGTATTTTCATATGAACCTGAAAGGAAGAATAAAAATATATCTGCTTTGTTTGGATTGATTAAGGGCAATCACATATACACAATGAACGACAATACAATGAGCATATCACATAGAAACATTGAAGAAGATATGAAGTTATGCGCTTCAACTGACTTTCATCTGAACAGTAAGGAGAAGCCAGTGAAATATGATTTTTTTAATGACATTAATGATATAATGGATATAGTGAATAAAAATGAGAATGAAGAAGAAGTAAATTTAGTATCTAATAAAAGTTTGAATAGTGTATATTGTGAATTTCATAGGGCAGGGTATGAAGCTAAAATTATTATGGGGGCTTGTGGTAACATAGCATCATTAAAACTTAAATTTAACAAACTGGTCATTAACATCAGAAGTCAGAGCTTGATAGATTGCGCTGTTGATACTTGCATTACTTCAAGTGATGCTGTGGCATTCAATGCTGTCAATGAAGCATTCTTTAATTTTAATAAGGGATTGTTCAATCCAAATCATAAATCATATTATAATAATGATGATTTAAATATTTTTTCTGTTGCTTATACCTTGGCTCCCAGTGGATATTTAAAACCAATAGCTGGATTTGGTAATAAGCACGTTGAATTGGATAGAAGAAAGGCTTATACTAAATCAACAATGGACATTGTAAAAATTCCGGTGTTTTCAGAATTTGATGTCTGGCAAAAATATGATTGTAATAAAAATTGCTTTAACAAAATGAATAGTTTAACATTGTATCTTGTTAAAAGCAAAGTTAAAAATATGTTTTTTAATAGAACTTATAATTTAATTTATGGAAAGTTTTTGAAGAAATATGCTGATGATGTTGAAATTATTTATTACAAAGTTCCTTCCAATGTATATAAGGTGAATTATAAAAAACTTGTTGATGAATTATGGAGCTTGGAACTTGATAAAGACAAAGAGAAGGATAAAATGAAAAAGAAAATGATTGCTTGTATTAATATAGGACTGTTGGAGAAGTCAAGCAATACCGCTAAAAAGTCAATAGCATTTTCAAAAATGATTGATGCCTTTTACTATCAAGAAAAATATGGTGGAAAAATAAATATAATTAGTGAAATTCAATATGACAAAAATATAGCTGGATATACTACTGTCTATGATAGTGATGAAGAAGAAGAAGTAGAGATTTATGAACAAGGTATAGTAGGTGAAGAAAAGCATTATGTATTGAATATTTCTGATACAAAAAAATTAATGAATGGGTATAGGTTTATTAAAGAATTGATTTTACAACAACATAATTTTGATATGGATGAAGCTTATGAAAAAATGAGAGATAATAATATTGAAGTCTATTCTGTTAAAACTGATGCTTTTGTGATTGACAAGGGTAATTTGAGTAAGGCTAGGGAGGTGTTAAAATTTGGTGGTGAAATTGGAGAATGGAGATATTCTGATAAATTTAATTTTCCTTATAAAGCCTTTAATAAGCAGAGTAGTATTTTATGTGGCATTACTGAATATGAAAATGAATGTGGAGTGGTGAAAGATGAATGGAACACTGATGAGATTATAGATGAACACGTTTTGAATAATAAAAGGCTGATGATTAGAGCTGAATATGCTGGTTCCGGTAAGAGCTGGATAGCTAAACATTTGAAGAATAGAAATTATGAAGTATTGTTTGTGGTTCATAGTAATGAATTAGGGCAACAGTGCGGTTCTAAATGGATGACCATCAATAAATTTTTTGGTATATCGTTTGGTGATGAGAGAGTGGAAAAGGAGGATACTTCAAATTATGATGTTATAGTTTTTGATGAGATATATTTTCATAATGTGGGCAAGTGGGCTTTGATATGGAACTATTGTAAAAATAATCCTGATAAAATTGTAATAGCTACTGGTGATACAAAGCAATTAAAAAATCCAGAGACTGTCAGTAATACTATTAGTTTTGAAAAATACGCTGACCATTGCATAAATTTAATTTTCAAAAATAATATTATGCTGTATGAATGCAAGAGGCTAAAAACAGAAGAAGATAGAAATAAACTGAAAGATGTCAAGAGAATGATTTTTGAAGGAGTGCCTTATAGAGAGATGATTGACAGATATTTTCAATGGACTGATAAGATAGAATTGTATGATAATAATATTGCTTATACAAATAATACTTGCAGAGATGTAAGCAAAAAAATAAGAGATATGAAAGGCATAAAGGAAGAATATATTGTTGGAGAGCTTCTTATATGCAGAAAATATATGAAGATAAATAAGCAAAAATTCAATGTTAATTATAAGTATGAAGTGATAGAGGTGAGTGATAGAAGTGTAATACTAAAACAGATTTATTCAAATGAAGTCTGTAATGTTAAAAGAGAAGTAGTCAGAAAAAACTTTATATATGCCTATTGCTATACAGCGCATTCTAAACAGGGTTGTAG
>VSDK01013692.1:191952-253763 GCA_009767595.1 Symbiodinium kawagutii
AAGAAAGATAAAAGCATCAAAATGTCAGATATAGATGACTTTTTTAGAAAGAATGTTGAAATAAAAAGAAAACAAACAAGATATAATAGTTTCGTTGCGCCACGAAATAAGCATACTTATCAAATTGACTTAACGTTTTTTCTGAAAGAAGATTTTAAAGTCAAACAGAAAAATTATATTGCATTGACTTGTGTAGATGTATTGAGTAAATATGCTGTTGCTATTCCACTGAAAAGTAGAGAAGCGCCTGATGTAATAGCTGGAACAATGGAAGCTATTAAAAAAATGGGTGGTAAGCCCGAAATTTTATTTTGTGATGATGAAGGTAGTTTTAGAGGAGAATTATTTAAAGAATTTGTTGAAGGTGAAAATATTGAACTATATAGGACGCGAACACAAGCTCATTTTGTTGAGAGATTTAATAGAACGGTAAAGGATATGATTTTTAAAAGACTTGAAGCAGATGAAAAGAAAGGAAAAGAAAATTTACAATGGGTTGATTATTTACCAGAAGTAATTTTAACATATAATAATAAGATGAAGCACTCTGCAACCGGTTTAACACCAAATGAAGCAAGGAAAGATAAAAACGAGTTTAGAGCAAAATTAAATATAGCATCAAAAGCAAAAAAGGATAGAATATACCCGCAGATAGAGGTTGATGACAAAGTTAAAATCATAAGAAAGAAAAGGACTGGTGAAAAAGAAAGAACTTCTAACTATTTGCAAGGAGAATATACAGTTGAAAGTATTTCCGAAAAGATGGGGCAAAAATATTATACTATTACTGGCTTTAATCGTCCGTTATTAAGGCACGAGTTGGTGAAAATTTAAAATGTCTAAAAAGACTTAAAAGAATAGTATCTATATATGATAGTGATGAAAATGAGTAAGAATGACACCAATGCTGTATTCAATAAGCCTTTTTTTTGGGTCAATGAGTTTATCATTAATAATTTTTGTATTTCAAAAGATGATGTTGCAAATAAATCCAATACGTATAATCTATATCAAAAATATGCTATTAAACATAAGAAAGGCTATTTAACATTTGAAGAGTTTAACAATGAAATTATCCAGATACTGAATATTGAGTGTATAAAAGACTGTAATGGGGTTGAATACTTTACAAATCTAAAATACCGCCCCCTAAAAGAAACCGATGATGATTTTTTTACCTACTAATCCATAATTCTAATAATTTGTATTATTAGGTTTATGTAATGGTAAGATGGGACGACTTATGTTGATAAAATGTTTATAATAATATAAAATGATATTTTTTTTATAGTGTAAATGTCTTAAATGGTTTAAAGAGATATTAGTTATGTATATTATAGTTGAAATGGCACTGTTTAATTATGGTGAATGTTTAGTATGTAAGAATGCTAAAAAGGATATTAACGTAACTTTATTTAAATTATTTCCGGCAGTAGTATGTAATAAGATTAGTGAATTAAATGTATATTGTAGAAATTGCGCAAGAATTAGAAACAATGAAGTCAGATTTATGAGACATTTTGGTAATCAAGATTTGGACAAAATTGAATTACAAATTAGATATTTCAATCTATATAACCCTAGTCTTTTTGAAGATGATGATTTGAAGAATGTAAGAGTTGAAAAAATGTCAAGATTAATTAATGATAATGCGTGTGATGATTTTAAAAAACTAATGATTTCATATTTCAAATTCAGATACAGAGAATTTAAAACATTTTGGTTCAGAAACCTAGGAAGAAAAGAAATATTGAAAGAAAAAATAGAATTTGGTATTCTTGATTGTTTCTGGTCGCATTACAGCAAAGAATGTTCAAGCAGAACAATAGTGAAATTGATTTTATATGAATATTTGTTGGATTTGATTGGTGGTGATATGATTTATATTGAACTTGATGACATACATAAATATTTAGATGATATATTTGATTGAGTTTAATCGTGTAAAAATCTTAAATGCCTTAAAAAGATATTGCTATTATATATTAGGTCAATAATGGTAATACATCGTGTAGATGAAGAGAAACCTTTGGAAAAATGTAAATTCTGTAAGAGGTCAGAACCAACAATTTCTTTCAATTATGGTTGTGTATCTTGTGATAAATGTATAGATAAGAAAAGGGCTTGGAACAAAAAGAGGTCAGAAGAAATCCATAAATTATATCCTAAAACCTATTGTCATTTGTGTAAATTTATGGCAAGAGATATTAATTGGGAGAAACACCTTCAATCAAGACGTCATCAAGTGAGTTTGTCAGAATTGAATAAGTAGTTTCATTTTATAATTCTAATATTATAAAATGAAAAGTTGAGCGTTGTTATGATTTTGGTTGATGATTGGCTGTTAGGATTTATTGGTAAGGTGGTTTGGTAAGGATGGATATTTTTGATTAGGTTGGTTGTTAGGATTTTTTGGTTATGGTTGGTTGTTAGGATTTTTATTGAGGAATTATTGGATGATTATTTGGATGATTTGGGTTGAGACTGTTCTGATTTGTTAGTTCTGGTTGGTCGTTATGGTTTTTATTGAGGAATTATTGGTTTGAGGCTGTTATGATTTTGGTTTTATGAGTTTATGGATGTTGGCTGTGATGATTTATGGAATGGTTGGTTGAAGGATGATGGTTATGATGATGCTGTGATGGTTGTATGATGGCTGGGGTGGGTCAGTAAAAAGATGGGATTTCCTAGCTCTATCTGTTATCATCCACCATTATTGGTTGATTAATATAGACCCATAGCCATATCAATGAAACCTCGTAAATCATGTCGAAGCTACCGTGGTTTCTTCCTCCCAGCAATGCAAAAAAAAACGTGGTCATGCCTTGAAACGTTGCCTGGTGTTCCAGGGAACCTGCAAGGCACGGATGATCGCTGAGGACCAGGGTGAAGGATGGCTGTAGTGGTAACCGCGACTACTCTCCGGTTCGGTGCTGCTGATTCGTATCATAAATGGTACAAGTAAGAGCTCAAATTCTTACAACTAACTGTTGATGCAAATAACTTACCGCCGTGATATAATCCAAGTCAATTGGTGTACAGTAAGTTGATCACTTGGTAACTCACGGTGGATACTTGGTAAGAACTAGTATTTTTTATTCGCACCACGCTATCACTACGCAAGTGATGTGCACCATCCTGGATGATGCCTTGCAGGGTGGCGCAACGGGACATATTTGGTTGTTACTGTGCCCCATGCTACTTCTACCTGGCTCAGTCGAGGTCTTTCGCCAGGATAGCAAACATATCATCCTGGATTACCCGGGAAATATGGAGCATGATCATCTGTGATAGGATTACATATGATGGTTCTACCTAGTACTATCTAGGATTTTAGCTACACCAGGGAAATCTCCGGGAAAGCAGCCGTCACCATCATTGACGGTGGTGATTCCTGGCATTTTGGCTAACCAAACGGGTTGCTTATCAAGTTCCAATACTTGATCGGCTGCCATGTAGGGCTAATCATTCACCATCAAGAGCTGTGATGAGGGGAAATCTCAGGTGGTGAACGGTGGCTCGCTGCAGAGAACGGGCACCCATTCACACCCTGCTACGGGCATAGCTGCCAATTAAACTGAAAACGCCACCCGCGCAATATCACAGGGGAAGGGGTCTTTCACAACAAGAAATGGGAATGAAGGAGGTGCGGCGGTGGGAGCAGGGACCAAAAGCTTATGTCCAATCCATCAACTACCATCATCAACTACCATCATCAAGCACTATCAACCATACATCAACCATACATCAAACCTAAAATAGGAATAAATTGCCAGGGACAAGCTCAGTTTATCGGTTCTATTAGTGAAGAAGACCACGGAAAAATCACCAGTTCATCGACACACACCAAGCGGTTCACCCCCAGGGAATCACCACTGACTTATTACTGATCCTCAGCGGCAAGCCAGGTGATGAGCTCGACCAATGATCCGCAGCAAAGTGCATCCATCCTATCCTTGAACTATACTTGAAATGCTATGAGGATGAACTCATATCCTTGAACTATCCTTGAACTATCCTTGGAAGAAACTCATATCCTTGAACTATACTTGAATTCCGAATGATATGAGTTTCTCCCGAGGTCATGTTGCAGGAAATGGAGACAAACCGACGCTGCCATGATTTCGCTGCCGCAGCCGGCCTTCGGACGAGGGGTGAAATCCACCTGAATGCCTGGCCGATCCACGAGAGTTACGAGGAGTCTATGAACCCCAACGGTAACCAGTAAGCAACCAACCAATAGTTCACTAGCTGGTTACCAGTGGCTAATAGAGCTTCACGAACGATCAATAAGCCATGACTCATGGTTAACTGGTTGGTTGATGGTTGATAATGAGGCCGGGGGAAAACCACCAACAGTTGAATACAATCTACAACCATCAGAAACCATAGAGTCATTGGTTCACGATGGGTTCAACCAATGAACCGTCATCAATCAGTGATGCATTATGGCCTAGTAGTACCCGGTAGGAATATCATTCTCAACCATGAGAAGTTCAACCGTTGTTTGTGGTGAAAACGACTAATGATGGGTTAGGCATTGCTACTTGTGATAAATGATGGTTGATAGCGGTTGATAACCATGATCAAAAATGGTAGTGGTTAATCACCACAGTGATAAAGAACTTAAGTTCAGCCATTAAACAACTCCAAAGTTTGCCATAGTCCCTCTGACTACCGGTGTCAAACAAGGCTCGCTTACTATCTTGCATTACAAACACCTAGATCATCGTGATACATCGAAATGTCCATAAATGGCGTTTTGCGACCACTGAAATGCGGGTAATTTTGGATATAGTGGAGATATAACCACATGCCAAGCTTCACCAGCGTCGCTCCGACCCACCCCCGCTCCGCCGCCGGAACAAACCAAGCAATCGGCTAGCATAGGTGGCATAGCTCGTGTCATGATTTATCATCATTGGTAGGCCAATAATACTGCGAAGCCATGATCAAAAAACCTGAAAAATTACAATGATTAGCTAGTGTCCGAAACCATGAAATGAAAAAAAAAACATTCAAACTTACACAAAACAGATTGGTCAGTGAAAACCATTGAAACTTCCAATGATTGGTTTTCTGCGACGGCAGTAGAATTCGGTCCAAGAGACTCATGTAATCCAGGTCCACGCAATAGAGCTCCATGGGAGCGGGTGAACCTGCAGGGCAGCAGAGCGGTGGGACCGAGGACCGCAAGCCATGCCGTGCCGTTCAGCACCAGAGAAAGGGATGGTTTACCGGCTGCCAAAGGTGAGGGGACGACAAGACAGCCCCCAAACATCAACGAGCTCGGGCACCTCTCATGGGGTTGGCACCTCTAATGGTCTCCTCAGGTTGGCACCTCTAATGATGACTTTGTCGATCAATCTGAGCTGACACCTTGGTTGGCAGCACGAAATTCTCTCACTGAACTTCAAGTGACTCTGGATCCTTCCTTCCGTGGCGATGACAAACTTGCAAGGCATGTGCCTGTGATGATGGTGCTGGTACGTTTATCTGATAACCAATACTCACGCTCAAGAATGGGTAAGTAACCATCAACACCAAGGAGATGATGATGATGATGATGATGATGATGATGATGATGATGATGATGATGATGATGATGATGATGATGATGATGATGATGTTGATGTTGATGTTGTTGATGATGATGATGATGATGATGATGATGATTATCATCACTATTGTCATCATTATTGTTATTACGATGACCAAGCTCATAATGATCCTTGACAATGGCGCTGACAGCCCAACCTGAAGCACCATCCGAGGTCCTGGTCGGATCCGCCCCCATGGCCCTACAGCCAAGGTGCCGCATGTTGTATGAGACCAGATCAATGACCTGCGGCGCCGTTTTGCAGCACTCATCCGTTCGAAACCAAATCAGTTGAAATTATGTTCTTCTATGGTTAATGATAGATACTGATAAACCATTATAAACCATTACCAGACATGGTATTAAAGTGAATAATGGTTGGTAATGGCTCATAGTAAGGGATAATGGTGGATTACAGCTACTACCTCTTCATATTCCAGTTGGAATCTAAGTTCGAACACACATCCCATCCATGGATATCTATGGTAAGCACTGCATGCCGTGTCACCGCTTGTTGCGAGCTGTTCTGGCTCCACCAGGACTGTTCGCTGGTAGCTGTTGGGCCCGCACGGATTGAGCAACGATCACGGAGACGTTGTAGACTTCCTGGCGCTGCGGCGCGCCTTGGAATCTCTACTGGCGCCAGTTCACAATCATTGTTGTACTGGTTGATGATGTTCTACTATCAGATGATGATGGTTTTGTATTGGTCGATACTGATTGCATAACAGTGCTTCATCATGGTTAATATGTGTTAGTTCATATGAGTTGACATTGCCTGATCATGGCTGATGACGATAGCAAATATGATACATCATCACGATATCATCCCTCAACCCTCACCAGCCCATCGCCGGGTGGCACCGTGGATCGTTCGATGGAGGTGGCAATGGAAACGTTGGGAGACAAGTAGCTGCAATCGATCTTGAACTCGCTGCCGACCTCAGTGTTGCAGGATCTGCAGGTGAGAAGCTCAGTGTCAGCAGGATTTTCCGGCAGAGTCCATCAGGAGCCTCCAGTTTTTCCTACTGAACACATGTGGTTCATGGTTCAGGTGGTCAACTGCGCACGGATGATACTAACCGAGACATAAAGGGAGTATATATCAAGCAATCAACCAATATGATTCACAATGCATCACTTGAAAGGTCCCAGTGGATGCGAGAATAATCGTTTGAAAGTGGACTCGCCAAGCCATTCTCCTCAGGCTTGGACCCCCTGTTTAGACATGGCCATCACGGTTGGATGATTGGTTTAGCATAGAAACTCCAATGGTTGCCATCTCGAACTGCCCACGGGCCCCGATTCACCACCGGCGCAGAGCAGCCACCTGGGTGACCCCGCTGCACCCTCGATGGCCCAACCTTTGTGAAGGCCAATACTGACGTGCACACGGCACTTCGAACCTGGACCGGTGAAAGCATCACCATAGGTTTGTGAAGGTGCCACCCCTGTCGGTGCAGCATATCATAGCTGTTGCAGGGGTTATACTCCTCATGACCTCCTGGTAAAGCAAGACTGGTTAAGAGATTATAGTATAGTGTAAGCAAGAATGGTAAAGCCAACATCGACACAAGCCATCAGGTACTCTAAACCAGTCAGCCCGACCACGTAACATCCCACGCAAGCAATATCCGAACTTGCTATTGGCTACCGCAAAAGCTTCCAAACTCCGGAAAGCGACCTTGTGCCACCTACTGCCACCAATCAACGGATCAACTGTTGTATCCGCTGCCCTGCGGCGTTTGGCACTTCACTCCACGTAGTTTGAAGCCCATTCTGAACCATCATGGATCAGAAGCTCGAGAATCCCTCTGCTCATGGTATCTTCCAAGCCACATCCTGCCCACCCCACAGAAGAGTTCTCAGTTTGTTCAGGGTCCATGGAAGTTCACGAGGCTTCATAGGGCAACTGCTAGGGGGGTGATTTTTCATGGCTAGTCATCATGAATATCTACCCTCTGGAAATCCATCAATTATCAATGGTCTCCCAGGATTTCTCTATAAAATATGGTGATTTTCCATTACTATGTTAGGTTACCACAGTGTACTTTCAACCCTGGATTAAGGATCGGCAGTTATCGATCAACCATTCTCAACCATGATGGTCCATGAACTCTCTTGGGGACCACCATTAAGTGAGCAGTTGGGCGATGTTCACATCTGCTGGTTGAACCCTTCGCATCTCAGGAAATGGGTTGCGAGAATCCCATGATTACCTGGTGCAAGAATGAGAACTACATACCAACAGGATGCTGAACAATCAAAAGCTTTAGAGTGGTACAATCACTTACATTTGCTACAACAAACACCATGAGAGAAGCCATTGATGTTTGTCCAACGTGGATACCATCGCAAATAACATACATGGCTATGGGTCAAAACCCTTAGTCCCCCTGGTTTCCCCATCATTAACCATTGTTTTCCCCATGAAATTGTTGGTGACTATCCCCCATTAAAGTTGGTTGATTAACTGCCTGACCCATAGCCATATAGTGGGTATATCCCCTAGTATTGTTGCTTATTATCCCCTACTATGAGCCATATAACATACACAACACCCTCGTTCCCAAACCCGTCGTGGCCTAACCGGTACTGAAGACCGGGATGTTCTCTGTAGCTTCCCAGCAATGGCCTGGCCCCAACAGTCACAAGAATTCGCGGCTGTTTCGCGCTTGAACACAGGTATCCAACTGAGATGTCCAAAATCTGAAACACCAAATATATGTACATGGCATATCACAGACTATTGTATCAAATAAGTAGATAGATAGCGCTCGAAATGGTGTATATCATGAATACATGCAGGTCTACGTCTCGTTGGTGTTTCTCTTATTCTACATGTGGCGCTTTAGGACTCCCCACGACCGGTGCACAGCACCGATGACGGCGGCGGAAGAGACGATGGAGCCTGGGGCCAAGCGGCCGGTTGGGGCCAATCATTGGTTCAACTATGATTGATGAGAATCTTTGATTATGGTTATCAACTATTGGTTAAATTGTGTTGGCAAATTTTTGTTGCTTTTAAAAGGTTCCCAAGGGTTAGGGCTTGCTTGGTTATCAACTATTGGTTGCTAGGGGTTAGGGTTTGCTTCCAACCCTATATATCTGGTCGGTACTTACAACCCCTATGAAACATATTCGTCAACCAACCAACCGTTTGGTGGTACTGGTGAAAATGAAAAAATGCTTGAAACCACCCACCGGCTTTTAACATTGATGGTTAACCAGATTGACCAACCATTATGGTTGTGAATTCTGCATGAAAAATCACAGTGAAAATTAGGATGTTTTGACGCTTCCGATGCTCAACAGGGGAATCATCAAGTCACAATCGCCACCGAGGATGCTTTGATTTTCTTGGTCCATTGGTATGTGGCTTTGTCCATGTCGCCATAATTCTACTGACCCATCCAATCATGTTCATGGGGAAACCACCACAGCACGGCGTTGAACTCAGCGTCGCTCCAGACTTCAGCAGCTTAGCAAACCACCAGTTCTGGGGGTTACACCCTGGGTATGTCAACGATCAATCACGTGGCTCTAGAGGACTGTGGTGATCAACAGATCATCGTCGCGGTTCATAGTCGCTCGGCTTGTGAACAAACAGCTTACATACAAACGAACCATCCATAGTCAATCATCTTCAACTATGATCAGCACATAGTTCAACTTGCAATCTCAAATACTCCATTATCATCATTTACTACAAGTTGATATTACCCATGATTCTCACCTAAAATAGTCCTGATGATAGTTGGTTGATCACCATCATTTGGCCTTACAACTCGCAACCAGCATGACCCGTACATAGTCCCTCCACCGCAGTGGTGGGCCTTCGGCAAATTTCGCCATGAGCTCGTCGCCTCGCAGGCCTCCAAAAACCACGGTTGTTACGGGGAGCAACCAAGGATTCTACTGGTTTAACCAAGCTTTAATGGTTTAATGGTGAAAACTGGTTTAACCAAGGTTTAAGCAAAAAACCAATGGTTTAATGGTGAAACCTGGGGTTTCACCAAGGATTTTAGTGGTTTCATAGTGAAACATGATCAACCAAGGGCTTAACCAAGCATGAGAAACCAAGGAATCCCTGTTGATTGACCTCTGAAACTATGATTCATGGTGATTTTATAGGGGTTGTTATGGTTATAACGATGACCAATAGTGATTTGAATGGTTAATAACAGCCATAAGGAAACCATGAGGAAACCTTTTTAATAGAGGATTCTCCTGGTTACTATCATGGTTTTCTATGGGTTTTGACCAGTCATGTCATGATGGTTAATAGGTGACTGTAGTGGATTGTAACGGGTAAATCATAGGGGACAGCCAACAACAATGACTAAACAACGGCTCTGTGAGGGGTTTGATTGCTATGAATGCTTGGGATCCGATGATTTGGGGGGTCCCCGATTTTGAGAAACACCCAAATGGACTGGTGGTGAAGGACGGTGAATGATGTTTTCTGATGTGCTAGTCATGGTTTGTCGCAAACCACTTATCAGGAATAGCCAGGTCAATGACAGCTAGTGATGGGTTAACAACGACTATATAATCGAGCTTAACGGTAACTGATGATGCTTGATTGTGGCTAAGCATGGTTGACAACGGGGAATTGTAACCACATTCATCACCGACAAGCTGCTGCAGATCGAGTGCACTGTTTCGTAGTTGTATTCCCACCCTAGTTTGTGACGTTCAACTGCGAAGGATTACAGGGAATATCATAGGCTATGATAATCAACTATACAGTATACATACATAGTTGCATTATGATATTATGAATCATGTAGCTGATAGCAGCTGATTGTCACATACACTAGGAATACAATTGGTTAATGATAATCAACTACGGATATTATGATTCCCACTATGAAGGGACCGCGAGCGGTTAAGAACCCTTCTTGACCAGCGTGGACCAGCGGTAAAGAGCTCCTAAGCGATCCCATGAAACGCGGACAGTGAGATGCAGTGACCCACCCTCCTCACTTTCAGCAGAAATCCTGGTCAGCATCCATGATTTTCCCTATTCTTGTGGCTATCTTCCATCAATTGGTGAATTAAAGCCTTGACCCATAGCCATTTCATTGGTATAATCCCCTTGTTCGGAACTCATTTCATGTCTTAAACTCTCAAACTCCTTGGGGCCCCCATTCGCATCACCTACGTCGGCCGCACCTGCGTCATCACTCTGCTTCCATATCACCAGGAAGGTCTCCCCAGTGTTTTTGTTCGGGGCCTCAGCGGTCAACGATGTCGCGACGGGACGGGCACAACATAACTCGAGCCTACGGCAGGCCTGTAGCTGTGGGAACGAGTCAGATTCCCAGCACATGTTCAAGGCCATGAAAATGAATTACCCTCCGGTAAATTAACCTGGCTGGCTGGATTTTGACCATATTCTATAGTGAAACCCAGAGAAACACCAATAAATGGTGGATATTCCATTGCCAGGTTAGTTTAACGGAGGGTACATACTTCGGAATGGCTGATGGGACAGAGTCTGATCAATTCAATCAAATGCTTCTTGAAATCGCCAGCTATGAACAACAAACCACCCATGCGATCAGCAGTCCGTTTATACATGCCTAATCACAACCCCATAAGCATTGTTTACCCTGTGGTGGTTTTAACCTGGCAATGGAAAATCCACCAATTTCTGATTGTTTCCCAGATGATTTCCAGCGTTTCTGGGTGTTTCTCAAAATAGGAACCCCAAATCATCCCATATTAATCATTGCAAGAAATAAAGCATCCATTTCTTTGGCTTCCCAACTTGTTGAGAAACCCCCATTGTCCATTACCATTATCAAAAATTATGAACACTTATCACCCACTATTTACCACGGTTAAGCATCGTTCCATATCAAAAATAACCAGTATCAACCACTATTAACCATTGTCAACCACAATTAACCGCAATTAGCCACTATTAACCATCCTGAACCACTGTTAACCACTATGAACCATCATTCTAATCATTATTTAACCACTAGTGACCATTCTTGACTAAAGAACTCAGACTTACGAAGGCAAACTTAACCACTATTAAGCCATTATATACCACTATTCACCATTATAGACCACTAACAACCACTATAAACCACTATCAACCCGTTATATGCCACCATAGTTTTCCACATATACCACGTGATTAACCACTATTGACTGCCACATAAATAAACTGCCATTAACCCACCATTAACAATTATATACCACTAATAACCACTATTAACCATGTTTGACCGCTATTAAGCACCATTAACAACCATTTTTGACCAATATTAACCATATTTTACCATTATCTAACCACTACTGACCCATTTTGAGCCAATCTTAACCACTATAAACCACTATTAACCACTATAAACCCGTTATATACCACCATTAACGATCATTTTCCATAGAAAAAACCAAGCAGTTTCTGGCACGGCCTCCACCGAGGCCCTGGCACCGTGAAACTCGTTGCACACACCATGGACCTTGGGAACGTCGGGACGCGGCCAGGCGACGTGGCGTTTGGGAACCAGGTTTGGCATGTGGATTTCAGGGAGTTAGGACTGGATTTAGAGCGGATGTCCTCTGTTATTTACATAAATGTATCTATATCTATAGTTATTCATTTACTTGTTTATCTATTTATCTATTCATCTATTTACTTGTGTATTTCAAAGAAATTCATAAATACATCTACAAGTGCATATATACATCACACATATGATACATATATAATATACATATATATATACATATTGCACTAAGTGATGTCGTAGGTGTACGGAGTAGCCGAAGCAACGGTAATATGTCGAACCCCGTTAGCTGTTTGGCTTAACAGCAACTTTACCCCCCAGCGAGTATGTGGCTTGCTGGGGGCGTTGATCGTGAGAGATGGTATGGGCACCGTTTCCTTCCTGGTCAGCTGGTGGAAGGGGCGGTGCGGGACGATGCTGGGAAGGCCCAGGGTACCCTCTTGATGGAGGTGTTGAAGTCAGTGTCCACCGAGACAAATGGACATTGGGTCGAAGGGAAGTTCATCCTGGCGTCTGATGGACACATGCAGTGGTGGATGTCCCATGGAGCCGGCACCAAGATCAAGGACAAGGGGATGTACCACTTTTGCGAGGGCCCAGCTGTTGATTGCCAGGCCAAGCGCAAAGGTGTGACCATTCACATGGAAAAGTTCAGGGTGGTCACTCAGAAGCTGGTGGACCAAAAGTCTCCCAGCTGGGCCTTTGGACGAGGCAACGTGAAAGTCTTCAACGACTACCTCAACGCTCGAAAGGATCCATTGGAGTCAGGTGAGAGCGCACAGGAGTTACCCTGGGCCGAAAAAGGTTCAGGTGAGGAAGGATCAGGCTCTTCTTCATCCTCATCCGAAGAAGGTGAAGCCCTGGCCGCAAAGTTGAAGAAGGCGAGGGATCAATTGAAGGAGCTTGAGAAGCTCACCGCAGAAAGAGTGAAGAGGAAAGGGACCTCTTCGAAGAAGAAGCGGTCAAAGAAGGAGAAGAAGGATGCAAAAGAGGAGGTACCTGCCAAGGGCAGTGGGTCAAAGAAGGCCGAGCCTAAGGAGACAAAGAAGTCTAAGAAGGCTAAGGAGGCCAAGGAGAAGGACAAGAAGTCCAAGAGAAAAGCGGAGACCACGAAGGAGGAAAGGTCTTCAAAGAAGAAGTCGAGGAAAAGTTCCTCATCCAGTGCTTCGACTGATGAGTCGGAGGAGCAGGAGGCCCTCTTTGGTGAAGAGCCCGAAGGAGGTCAGAAGAGAAGCAAGGGTCACAAGGATAGAGGACCCTTTGGAGCGGGAGAAGCTCGATCATTCAAAGTCAAAGGTGGCGGCGAAGGCTCGTCTGGAAGCGAGTCGCATTTTCGCGACGCCCCCGCGGAAAAGTCGGCCTCAAACCAGGTGAGGTTGGTCCAGTACGCGAAGAGCACGCCGGGCAGGTTGGCATCGAGGATGTTGCAGAAGATGCAAACCGAAACTGCTCGCGGGATCGTGGGGGCGGACAATCCAGAAAGCAGCACACCGGTGGTGGCCAGTCACTACCTGCTCACTATGCTGCTACCCCAGCTGGGGTCAAAGTTGTGAGGGTTTGTTCTTGTTTCCTTTTTCTTTTTCCTTTTAAGGGTTGGATTGTTGAGGCTCTTGAGCCGAAGTACTTCCCTCTTAAGGGTTTGATGTTTCACACCCGTACCAACCTCGGCCATCTTTACCACCTCTTTTTGGTGTGCAAGGCTCTTGAGCCGAAGTACTTCCCTCTTAAGGGTTTGATGTTTCACACCCGTACCAACCTCGGTTGTGTGGCTTTGGTCTTTACCTGTGCCTCCGGGTTAATTGGTGTTTCCTTGCATGTGTAAAGCTTCTGTTCTGTGTAAATGAATTAAGATGGCTGTAACAGCAACTTTACCCCCCAGCGAGTATGTGGCTTGCTGGGGGCGTTGATCGTGAGAGATGGTATGGGCACCGTTTCCTTCCTGGTCAGCTGGTGGAAGGGGCGGTGCGGGACGATGCTGGGAAGGCCCAGGGTACCCTCTTGATGGAGGTGTTGAAGTCAGTGTCCACCGAGACAAATGGACATTGGGTCGAAGGGAAGTTCATCCTGGCGTCTGATGGACACATGCAGTGGTGGATGTCCCATGGAGCCGGCACCAAGATCAAGGACAAGGGGATGTACCACTTTTGCGAGGGCCCAGCTGTTGATTGCCAGGCCAAGCGCAAAGGTGTGACCATTCACATGGAAAAGTTCAGGGTGGTCACTCAGAAGCTGGTGGACCAAAAGTCTCCCAGCTGGGCCTTTGGACGAGGCAACGTGAAAGTCTTCAACGACTACCTCAACGCTCGAAAGGATCCATTGGAGTCAGGTGAGAGCGCACAGGAGTTACCCTGGGCCGAAAAAGGTTCAGGTGAGGAAGGATCAGGCTCTTCTTCATCCTCATCCGAAGAAGGTGAAGCCCTGGCCGCAAAGTTGAAGAAGGCGAGGGATCAATTGAAGGAGCTTGAGAAGCTCACCGCAGAAAGAGTGAAGAGGAAAGGGACCTCTTCGAAGAAGAAGCGGTCAAAGAAGGAGAAGAAGGATGCAAAAGAGGAGGTACCTGCCAAGGGCAGTGGGTCAAAGAAGGCCGAGCCTAAGGAGACAAAGAAGTCTAAGAAGGCTAAGGAGGCCAAGGAGAAGGACAAGAAGTCCAAGAGAAAAGCGGAGACCACGAAGGAGGAAAGGTCTTCAAAGAAGAAGTCGAGGAAAAGTTCCTCATCCAGTGCTTCGACTGATGAGTCGGAGGAGCAGGAGGCCCTCTTTGGTGAAGAGCCCGAAGGAGGTCAGAAGAGAAGCAAGGGTCACAAGGATAGAGGACCCTTTGGAGCGGGAGAAGCTCGATCATTCAAAGTCAAAGGTGGCGGCGAAGGCTCGTCTGGAAGCGAGTCGCATTTTCGCGACGCCCCCGCGGAAAAGTCGGCCTCAAACCAGGTGAGGTTGGTCCAGTACGCGAAGAGCACGCCGGGCAGGTTGGCATCGAGGATGTTGCAGAAGATGCAAACCGAAACTGCTCGCGGGATCGTGGGGGCGGACAATCCAGAAAGCAGCACACCGGTGGTGGCCAGTCACTACCTGCTCACTATGCTGCTACCCCAGCTGGGGTCAAAGTTGAACTTGAGGTCGCAGAGAGAGTTGAGGACGTTGTGCCTGGCGATGGACTACCTGGCGTCCAAGAAGCCAGCGCAGGCGGCAGACCTCATAGGACAGCGGATCAAGGCCATAGAGAAAGCAGGGATGGACGGACACTGGGGGTCCGCACAGTTCTTAGAACTGATCAGCCCAGAACAAGCAGGTCTCCTAGAACGAGACGAAGAAGTCTACGCAAGCAGAGAACACCTGCTGGAGATGAGGCTGAAGAGCTACGGAGGAGGACAGAGACCCCGCGACGGCACCAAGGGCGAGAGAGAGAAAGGGGGGAAGAAAGGCAAGGAGAAGGGAAAAGGAAGAGGAGGAGCCCCCGAGAAGAAAGGGGAGACGACATGAGTGAGCCCGAGAGAAGTACCCTGTCCAAGTGGCGAGGCAGGTGGCGTGGCGGCTGGACTTCGGACATGAGGCCGGTTGAAGTCCTTTCCCATTTGTGGCAGAACCTCCAGGAGTTTCCTTCAGGGTTGGGTCGTCTGGTTAGCGCACAATTGGAAACAGGAGTGCCCCTCGAGGAGGATTCCTCCAAAACCCGTGGCGACGACCTCTTCCCTCTCAATGTGAAAGAGATCTTGAAGGAGGTGAGTCCACGAGGAAGGGATGTCGCTGAGTCGGTCGCTTTGGCTGCCACGTCACTGAACTGTCTGGCCTTTGGCGGTGACCCGGATCGAGTTCCGGCGGTGCATGGAAAGCTGCTGCCCAGAGAGAAACGGTTGCTCACCTGGAGGAGTCCATCAAGGCGCTGGATGAGAGCAACTTGGCCTGTCCCAGGTTTTCTGACTCCCTGGCAGCCTTGCAAACGGCCAAGTTTGATTACCAGGGTGAACCTGTGATGGTCATGGAGGACCTTGAAGCTGACAAGGTTGTGTCGGCCTGGCCAGAGGTTGGAGAGGCAGCCATTCAAGATGCCACAGCGTTCCTCTCTGGTGATCTCAAAGCAAAGCTGTTGGACCCGGGTCGGTGCCTTAAACAGGTCCATGAGTGGCCGGACCGCCCCCACATCTCCAAGGTGAGGGCTCTGAGTGGGTGAAGATTGTGAAGGCTGGGTTCGACAGAGGCTTGATGGTCCCTGTGAAGCCTGAGGATGTGTTTCAGGATCTGAAGGGCAATCCCATCCTCAATGGAGCGGGGGCAGTCAGAAAGGAGAAGGTCATTGACGGCAAGACGGTCCAGCTGCAGAGGTTCATCAGCAACCTGATCCCCATCAACATGTTTCAAGTTCGGATTGATGGAGATGATCGTTTGTTGCCGTACCTGGGGCAGTTGACTTTGTTGGAGCAGGGACCTGAACAGGAGTTCCTGATCGACAGTGAGGACTTCACGAGTTGTTTCAACTTGTTCAGGATCCCACCGTGCTGGCACAAGTTCATGGCCTTCGGCAAGCTGGTGGACGCTTCGGTTTTCGGTGGGACTCCAGGGGAGTTGGTGTATCCGGCCATGAATGTGCTACCTATGGGGTGGATAAGCTCGGTGGCAGTCATTCAGTCCATTGTTCGAAATCTTGTTTTCGATTTGGTGGGAGTACCCTCTAGCACAGAGGTGGCAAAGACGAAGCCATTGCCGGATGATGATGATTACACAGTCATCTATCTCGACTCCTTCGATGAGCTGCGCAGGTTGGACAAAGGATGCGCGAGGGCTCTGGAAGGGATCATCTCGGACCGGCATATGAGCTTCCTAGATGTGTGTGCCAAGATGGGGCTCCCGTTGAATGAGGGCAAGAGGTTGGTGGCCAGCACCAAAGGTACCCTCCAAGGAGGTGAACTTGATGGAAAGAAAGGCCGCTATGGACTGACCTTTGTGAAGATGGCGGGCATCATAGGCCTGGGAGGTGCCCTGTTGGGCGAAGCTCAGTACTCGGAGCTTGAGTTGCGGCACTTCGTGGGGAAGTCTACCTTTGGGATGTGCTTCAGAAGGCCTCTGCTGTCCATCTTCCAGGAGATCTTTAATGAGATCCAGCTCTTGGTGGACGATGGCCAACACTCCAAAGCTCCTGATGCGTCAGTCCTTGAGGAGGTGATCATGGTGATGAGTTTGACCCCCTTGATGTTCACCAACTTGAGAGCTGTGGTGGATGATGAGATCGCGGTGACGGATGCCTCTCCGAGTGGTGGTGGAGCAGCAGTAGCCTCGGAGTTTAAGCCTGAAGCCAGGACTTTGCTGGAGGTTGATCAGTTGATCCAGAAAGATGCTATGAGTGTAGGAGGCCAGTGACGCCTGAAGAGACTTACCCCTGCCCAACAGAGTGTGGTGGGGTGTTCTGTTCACTGGAGTGCGTGTGGAGACACAGGGACCCCAGACATCCAGAGGCCAAAGAGTGCCCTCGAAGAGCTTGGAACTCGCCTCGTTTTGGGGAAAGGTTTTCAGGGCCCAACGCTCCTTTGAGTAGGGCCATAGCTCGAGCAGGCCATGTTCAGGTGCAAGAGCCTTTCGACTGGTACAGAGGTCATGACATCTTCTCAGAGGAGGGCAAGCAACTCTTGGAGAACCTCCAGAATGACCCGTACTTGGTGGGCGAGCACTGGGCACCCGAGTGTAAGCTCTTCTCAAGGGCCCGGGGAAGACCCATCACTTTGAAGTCAAGGAAAGTCATACAAGGGCCTCAACCAGTGCGCGATGGGCAGCACGTCATGGGCTTCCCATGGCTCTCCAGCGACATGAAAGCCAAGGTCAGGCAGGCCAACAACATGGCCCTTCGAGCTCTCAGGAGAGGCAAGGAGAAAACCAAGTTCAAGAGGTGGTGGACTTGTGAGCACCCTTTGAGGTCATGGATGTGGGAGTTCACTTTGGGCTATGAGGTGGAAGAGCTTCCAGGAGGAGGTCTTCGATTTGACACTGAAGAGGAAGCAGAATACCCGCGTCCTCTTTGTGAAGCCTACGCACAGGCCTTTCGGTTGGCCGTGGACAACAAGGGCTATTTTCAGATGGTGGTCCAAGAGGAGCTGGAGCGCTACTACCTTGATCAGCTCTCTGACGCTACCTCTCGCTTGGGCCGGATTCATGTTTCATCCGCCCTGGCCTACCAGTTGGCGGCGCAAGACCAGAAGTTGCGACGGGGCAATGAGCGCAAGCACCTGAAGTCGCTTCTTCGACATGCAACTTTTCGAGGAACGGATGTTCGGCTACATGTGGATGTGGAAGCTTTGGAGGGCACTGAAAGCCATGAAGTGCCCTACTTGGCCATGCGATGGCAGTGGAAGACGGTGCTTGCTTTCCCGTGGAAGCAATCAGGCCACATCAATGAGTTGGAAATCAACACGGTGGCGGTCTTCCTTAAGAGAAGAGGACGCACTCGGGCCAACTTCCACAAGAAATACTTCCACATCCTGGATTCCATGGTCACCAGGGGGGCCTTGGCGAAAGGCCGTAGCAGTTCGAAGGGGCTCAACACAGTGGTCCGCAAATGCAGTGCCTACCTGCTTGGGATGGACAATTACTTGTTCCCCCTCTGGACAATCAGTGGGTGGAACTTCGCAGATAAGCCCAGCAGACTCCATGAGAAGAAGGCATCGTAGAAGCCTCCAGTTTGTGGGACTGCATCCAAGGACCCTTAGAGCTTACCGAACTGCCTTAGACCGCTTTTGCGGTTTGTCAAAAAAGAAAGAGCTGAACATCCGCAATGCACGAAAGCTAGACCGCCGAATTTCTGAATTCATCGACTTGTCCTACCAGGAAGGGGAGCCTATGTCGTATGCAGGCCACCTCCTGTCAGCTGTAAAGAGATTTCACCCCACGCTCCGAATGCAGCTGCCTATCAGTAGTCAATACTACCGCAACTGGCAGCGCAGTTACCAGCCCACTAGGGCTGTGCCAGCAACCTGGAATTTGGTTGAAGCGCTGATGGGTGTCGCTTTCCATCGAGACCAACCTGCCTTTGCACTTTTGTTGGCAGTGGCGTTCAACTGCTTCCTTCGGACCAGCGAGTTCCTGACCCTTACCCACAAACATGTGGTGTTTCATCCTCAAAACAGAGCGTTGAGTGTCGTGCTCCCCGGGTCAAAAACTTCACATGGGAACCCGCAAGTGTTGCTGGTCACCGATGGCCCTTTGATAGCGTTAGCAAGGCGTTTTCTTCGGCCTGGTTCATCCAGGCTTATTTACCCTCATGGTGCTCATCGTTTTCGGCAGCTTTTTGCCTCCTGCTTGGTGGAGCTTGGCTTTGGTCCTAGTGACTATGCTCCCTACTGTCTTCGCAGAAGGGGTGCTACCTGGTTTTTCCAGGGTTCGCTGAGCTACGATGCCACCATTGCTAGAGGCCGTTGGGCCTGTGTTCGCACAGCCCGGCAGTACATCGACGAGGGCACCATGCAGCTAGCGCACGTGGCCTGGACTCGAACGCAAAGACGTTTGGTCAAGCACTGGCAAGGAGTCTGCCGTGAATATCGGCTACGCCAGAGGTGAAAAAGAGTGGCTTCTTGAGGCTTTGGGGTTAACTGAGGGTTTGTTCTTGTTTCCTTTTTCTTTTTCCTTTTAAGGGTTGGATTGTTGAGGCTCTTGAGCCGAAGTACTTCCCTCTTAAGGGTTTGATGTTTCACACCCGTACCAACCTCGGTTGTGTGGCTTTGGTCTTTACCTGTGCCTCCGGGTTAATTGGTGTTTATTTGCATGTGTAAAGCTTCTGTTCTGTGTAAATGAATTAAGATGGCTGACGAGCCTCAATCTAGCAACTTTGGGGCATTCCTGGAAAAGATGCCTCTGTTAGCGTTAGGGAAGTGAGACATATATATATATACATATTTTTTGTATATGTACATTATAATCGTTGCCCATGCTCATTCAAGCAATTCCACTAGTAGTTGAAGTTGGCTATGACATGGTTATAACTTTCAACCTTGGTTAGTCACAGTACACCCCTATCCAAACAACCCTTCGTCATGAGAATTCACCAGCCAAACAAGGATCTTTGGACAATGCTCAAGTGGCGTTCCCAAAGAAAATTCCGTGGGCCTAGCGGCAAGGCCTAAGCCTTACTGGATGAGCCGCCTAGTCACAAATGGTTGGTTTCCTGGCGCACTCAAACTTTTTGGACGGCCTACATATGTGGAATTCAGGGATGTGTCCCGATAGGTCACAGTCAATTGATGGTTAATGGTTGATGAATGGTTGATGAATGGCTAGTGAATGGTTAATCAATGGTTAATGAATTGTTAATGATTGGTTCATGGGTGGTTCATGAACAGTTAAATGGTGGTTCCATGGATGTGTCACAAAATTCAAGACCCAGCGAATCAGGTAACAAATCATGGTTCTGTTAACCTCCGGTCATCCCGGACAGAGGAAAACCCAAGACAATTGACAGTAGACCATTGCTTTGAGTCCGGTAAAATATTTGAGGCATGCTTGAGATTGTTTGTCGTCTCAATCCTGGACGACATGGTGAAACTGGTCGCCCCACCAATTCTAGGAAAGTTTTCAATGAATATTGATCCAGATGGACAATCGTAGAGAGAAGAAAGAGAGAGAGAGAGAGAGAGAGAGGGAGGGAGAGGGAGGGAGAAGAGAGAGAGAAGAGCGAGAGAAGAGAGAGAGAGAGGAGGAGAGAGAGAGAGAGAAGAGAGAGAAGAGAGAGAGAGAGAGAGAAGAGAGAGAAGAGACAGAAAAGAGAGAGAAGAGAGAGAAAAAACAGAGAGAGAGAGAGAGAAGCGAGAGAAGAGAAAGAGAAGAGAGAGAGAGAGAGAGAAGAGAGAGGGAGAAGAGAGAGGGAGAGAGAAGAGAGGAAGAGAGAGAAGAAGGAGAAGAGAGAGAGAGAAGAGAGAGAAGAGAGAGAAGAGAGACAAGAGAGACAAGAGAGACAAGAGAGACAAGAGAGACAAGAGAGACAAGAGATAGAAGAGAGAACCGCAATGCGTTGACTCAAACAAAGACAAACCGGGAACAAATGACATTTTTAGCCTTACAATTTCCATGGCAACAATAACTTTGTTACCACCACGCATATAGCATCTGGACCTGTTGCCCACTGGATGAGGCGTTGTCCTTCAGAGTCATCTTGACTTGAAGTCACAAGTGATTTGAGGGTTTGAGTCCCTCCAGGTCCGCTTTATATTTTTTTTCTCTTAAGATTGCTTTTGAATGAAAGAATAGATGAAAAACCTTCTTGCTGACACTTTTGTCTATGTGCAATTGTTCGCCTCTCCAAAGTTCAGCAATGCTTCTTCTCTCTCTCTTCTCTCTCTCTCTCTCTCTCTCTCTCTCTCTTCTCACCTTCTTCTCTCTTTTCTGGGCCAAAGATTTCGAACACTTCTGCGATGTTGCGACGCGGGAACAAAGTGGACATTTGCCAGCTTGAGCAACTGTTTTCATTCGTGCGAAATCCCGACCTCGCTCAGTTTAAACGCAATAGGGACTGGATAACGTCATTTTGGAGTATCTCGCTCAATTATACTCATACTGGAGAAGTTATATGGGTACTAACATAAACACATCTCGTTCTGTCAGGCGGACCCATCTCGTTCACCAGCTAACTATGGATGAGAGGGAATAAAATAGTGCAAGCCCCTTGCTTGGAATGAATTGCGCAAATAAAAGTCGTTGCTCAGTTGTTTGCTATAATGCAGATTCATTACTGACGCTGCATGTTGGTCAACAATGGCGAAACAATCGAGATATACCCACCAACTGCCCTGACCTCATCTACAACTGACTCGGCAACTCTTTGCTGTGGGCTCGAACAATTTCCGCAATCTGATTGGAGAACATCATCACTTTGGACTGCAGAACCTGCAAAACTCGGAGGAGATTGATGACAAAGGGAGGAGCACAGCTGATCAAACACGTGAAGCACCAAATGATCAAGTCCAAAATATGTTTTTTCTGTTCGTGGATATCACCAGGTGGGGGACTTCCGTGACAAGGAGTAGCGATTCATCAGCCGTAGTCACTACTTTTGCGATTGCCTCATACATATTCTGTGGCCTGCCTCCATACAGCATGGCATTGTGATGGGTGCATCCGCCGCGTTTTTGGACATCGCGTGCACCCACACCGCATTGATTCTGCGTCCAGCTTCTGACGGTCACATGCAGTTACAATGGGGAAACCAGAAATCACACCTCATGTGACCCAACAACCTTATGTTATAATCCAGACTCTCACGACCAACTTTTCTCAATGCCGGTGATGCTCACCCCATAGACCACTCATCTCTCGCCGGAAAACATATCGGACTTTGCAAAACATTGAGCAGCTCGGTTTACTCGTGCGGATCTTATCTGGTTGGTGGCTAAAACCCCTATTTAAAAATTTGTCAACCAACCAATCATTTGTAAATACTAGGGAAAAGACAAAATGTTTAAAACCGCCAGTCAGTTATGCTCGTGGATCGGCCCCACAATCACCTTGTCACAGCTTCCGCACCACACCTCCGTGGCCGTACTGAAGTCACGCACCCGCATCACTCCAACGATGCATCTGGGAGGTGGCTGGTGCAACACGCTGGTGCCATGTTCCCGTTCTTGGGGAACTTGGTGCACAAGATGGGAACATACTATTGTTGATGGATATCTGCAACATCAATGATTCTACGGCACAAGATGCAATTGGCATCTAGTAGCACCATCATCCATATCATCATTGTGATGTTGTCAACATGATACGTACTTTGTTCTTACCTCTGCTACAACCTTGAGGGCTTCTTCGGATTCCGAGATGGAAGGATGTATCTGACTGATAAACAGAAAAAAAGGTTTGGACACGTGGTGATATATGTTTCATGTCATCGAAATCTGTTTATGGATGTGGGCCAAAAAGGGCCACTCTGATAATCTTTAGGATTCGATCGAGAAGGGTATGTGTACAAATTGGTGTTTCTCAAAATAGGGGCACCCCTACATCATCCAATATTAGTCACTTATAGTAATCAATACACATAAATACCATAACTTTGGGGTCTCCCTAGTTTAAGAAACCACCAAATGTACAAGCCCAAAAGTATGCGCGTATGACCTCCCGGGTGGCTGTCAGTCCCATCAGGGGGCGCAGTTGCAAGGAATTGCACACCGGTCACTCCTCCCAACCAATCCATGCCCTTCATGCAAAGCTTCAATATCAAAAGCTTGCAGGTGAACATTAGTTTTGAAACCACTACAGCCAACAACAACAACAACAACAACAACAACAACAACAACCACAACAACCACAACAACCACAACCACAACCACAACCACAACCACAACCACAACCACAACCACAACCACAACACCAACAACGAGAAAAGACAAAGAAGAACATGAACAAGAAGAACAACAGCGACAATGCGCAGATATCAATCCACAAGCAAACTGCCAGGTGCCACGTTGCACCCCATCAACGCCTCGACCTATCTGGCCTTTGGGCTCCCAGGCTCACACTTGCGCCCTGGAACCATTGCATTGACACCAGCTGAGTCGGAGCCGCTCATGTTCTTGCCTACATCGGCTGTGTGACAAACCGTCAGGTGGTGAACAGCAGAAACCTCCTTCGGTAAATTGATTGCTGGGAAAAAAGTGTGCAACCACCAACGGCAAAATGGGGGTGTCTCATAAAAGGGCTACCCCAAAATGCTTGGTTTATTACTGTAAATGGTTGATAAACTGGATGATGACTAGGGGGTCCCCTATGACTTGAGAAACACCCAAAGGGGTTGTCCAATGGCTGATTCATCGCATACGCAGGCGCCAGTGGATTTCGGTGGATTTCGCCAGTTACGATGCTTGGACCTGCCCTAGCGCCGACAGGTGAAGATGGAACGTCATGACGTAAGGCCCAAGGAAAATACCAGCTATCTGATGAATCCAGTGCGTTTATATCTTTATGGATACCATGATTACGATATTCGTTGTTTATTAGAGCATCGTTACCTGTGATTCGGAGGCTACCGGCAATCCCTCAAGATGAGAGGAACACCAGGATTTCTCGGCACAAACAAGCCTTGAAGACCAGTTGGTACACCCAACTCCTTGCTTATCATTCCTTATTGAGCATGACTAATCATCAACCAACCACCATTACCACAAACATCATAGTTCGTATATCGAAAATTTGGGTGGCTACCCTCCGTATTAATTTTTGTTAGCTGCCATCAAGCGACATCAAACATCATTAAACATCATTGACCATCACTAAACAGCTTGTTCATTAACCATCATTAACCATCATTGGTCATCATCAAACATGTTCGCTGCAACCCCTAGGTTTGCCCGGGGCCGACGGGTACGTTTCCCTACGTTCAAATTCCTGCGCAGGGCCGCTGTTTTTGAACTTCTAGGTGGTAAACCTAAACAACAAACCCAAAACCCTAAACCCTAAAACCTAAAACACTAAACCCTAAAACCATAAACCCTAAAACCTTAAACCCTAAAGCCTAAAGTCCTAAACCACAAATCACTGCGTATTGCCAGTGGTTTTGCAACTTCTCTAAGCCATCTTGACTTTGCACAACGTCCTCCACTGCAGAGTGGCATTTTGTCTCTGGGCGAACCAGGGGGTTGCGGGGAACATGTTTAAACCAAACTAGGATGTTTAAACATGGTTTTGACCATCAAACATTGGTTAATCATCATTAACCATCATTAAACATCATTAAGCATCTTCAGCAGCCATTGACCATCACTAACCAGCTTGTTCAGCAGCATGAAGCAGCCTTAATCATCACCCATCACCCAGCACTCTCTTGCGGCTGGCACCGATGATGTCTGCTCCGGCTTCGCCGAAGCCCAATGCCAGCAAGGAACCGAGCCTTTGAAGAGGCCGGCCCCCGGTGGGTCGGTGGCTGGTGGACCACCGGAGAAACCAGCCACAGCTGATAGGGAAGATCCAGCACCAGAGAGGAATACGACTTGGTGGCCTTGAACCACCCATGGTTCACTAGTGGTTGCGCGGTCTCAGCGGTGCACCCCCAGCTGCAGATGGTTCACTCGTGGTTAAGAATGATTCATAATGGTCGTAGTTATAATGGTTGATAATGATCATGATCTGGTCACTAGTTGACTAACACCAACCAGAATATTAGTTGATAGACCATTGACTATAATCATTAATCATTAACTAACCATTAACCAACCAGAGATGAATATTGTCCACAATAACTATATATGACAAATATACCCCTGGTGGACAGAGGTAAGATCCAGCCACGAGAAGAAAAATGTGCCTCTGTGCCATCCCACGAAAAAGGAGACTTTCAATTGGAAATACATACCTGTTCTTGGGCTACACCCTTTTGATCAACCCCAAACGATTGCTTCCTGAAATAGACCCGTGCTGAGAGTTTAAGCTAGTTATAACTTTGTGTGTGTGTGTGTTGGATATTCACCACACATCACCGCTCATTGTCATCCCAATTGCAATGGTCAACAGCTCGAGCCACGAAAACTATGACCACCACAGCGACAACCACTAGAACGCCAAGGACACAAGACGACAAAGTCCTATGACAAGGTGATAGTGGTGGGGAGGCCTCTTTTGAGAGATCAAACTTAGCATCATGAATTTCACATGGGTAATATCCTTATCACAGGCCAAGGGACTGTCGGATCAAAATCCTATCAATGGGAGTCCCACTTTCCTCTTAGATCTTCACCATGCAGGAGAATGGCGTCTTCACCACCAGAAATCAGGGCCGAGGCACTTGATGATGGTCTTCTCCAAAATCACCGTTTCCATCACCTCATTTCTGGATCTTGGCGAACATAATTTCGAGATCTCCTGCATCGCGTGCGGAAAGCAGTCATGGTCATCTTCTGGAGTTTGATGTAACGCAACGGGAAAAACAGGAAGGCCCTGGAAGGATTCCCCGAGGAAAGCCTACTTCCTTCCCATGAAAATGTATTTTCCAAAAGTCGGGTGCGGAGAAGACTGGCTCGAAGCTGCTTTGAATTAGTTGCTGGCTCCTCTGACATCACTGACCTCTCACTTTGGAATCGGTTGTGTTTCATGGCTTCTACTGTGCTAGCTGCTAGTATCGACCAAGGTCAGAAAAGAGGCTGGTAAGACTGACCTTCGATGTCAATCAGCAATGGCTTTGCCTCCAATGACTTGCTTTTTTCCAAGACAAACTCCAGAGAGCTCGCGAGCAACAAACATGTTTCGCCACCAGAAGTCATGGTCGAGATCCTCAAGCCTTTAGACACAGAGTGACAGCCTAGCGCTTCTCTTCTGGAAATCGGGCTGGTAAATCCATGGAAATCCCCGGCTGGTATGAGCAACTCTTGAGAATCCTCGTTTCAGGGGGTCCTCCAACCTCTTGTGATAAAAGTTTGAAACATAATCAAATATCTAAAAAAGTTCAATCAACTTCCGCACCTTGATCCTCAACCCTTCACCGATACTGTTGCCCCAGACGGATCATTGGCCTTTTTGCCAAAAAAGGCTTGAACTTGTACAGGAAACTCGTGGTGCAAGCTGATTCTGCGTGGTTTCCTCAAGATCTTCCCATCGACTCCCTTGATATGTCCACATCAACACGCCCATATCTCTTCACGTGTCACTTGGGATGACCTTTGATGGTAGAAACATGTATCAACCCATCACCTCTTGGTTTGTTCCCTAGGGAACTTCTCCTGGGGCTGTTCTCAACCAGGCACTCCCAGCCCGCAGCTCCATGATGATCCGATTCCAAGGCTTACTTTTCTGCCGTTGTAATCTCTCCTGGAGCTCCAATGATGTAATGCCGGTCATAGGACAAATATGTGTATGTAACTGTATGTAGCTTTGCATGCAGATATGTGTGTGTGTGTGTCTCTGAGCACGTAAGCAAGGATATATAAGAATAGCAAATAAGTCAAGATGTAAGAGAATGCTTTTGCGTGTCTGCACGTATGAATGTATTGCTATGTGATCGAATGCGATGGAAGTCTACACACACGCTGCATCATAAAGGAGATATACAACTTGTAACCACGTACTACCCCTACTACCAAGTATGATAAGTCAACTGAAGCATCCAACTGGACTTGACAAGTTGACAAGTAAGATCAGCATGGATCAGCTGTAAAGGATCCACTGCTTCGAGCACAGGTATGGTCCCTCAGGAACCTGCCATCCCTACAAGACGGGGGCAATTCGCCTTGCCTTCGCGATCTCTTCTGCTTTGAATTCATCGTCAGCCTGGAAGGATGTTGCGGGTCTCCAGAGATCCCTTCCATGTCAAACCCCGACCCCTGAAAATGCGTAGGTTCCAGGTGCAGGGTCTGGTGTTAGAAGGAAAAAATTGCGTGCTTTGTTTCTCAGGGGCAAAGAAAACACCAGAACCGCCGTGTTTCTATCTTTGGCGCTCACCATGACCTTCGAATTCATGCCGTGGACACTCCGAACGGGAACGACCAAAGTGGAGTAGGCCAGGCATGCACTTATCATTGTCAAGGATAGTGATGGTTCATCTTGATGATTAAAAATGGTTGATAACTTCGGAGATGCTGAGCCAAAGATGATGGAGCCACAGGGTTGTCTACAGCAACCGATCTCAAGAATCACCAGCCCCACCCTCTACATCCTGATTTTCATTTCTGTTAGCTGGATGCTTCTCAGCTTCCACTGGGCTTTCCGGACCATCTTCATGGCCAAGAGGGGCTTGTCACGGATGGCCTGGGGGGGCGGTCAACTGCTGGTGCTGCTGGTGGCCTGGCCCATGTCTACCGTTGGGATGCCACTTTTGTGACCCGAGCAACCGCCCAATCAGAGGACAACAGAAGGACCAGGATGAGAACAATGGCTGCATATAGCTGGTTAATGATGTTAATGGTTCATGGCGGATGAGTTCACCAACAGAACGGAGGAAAACACTCTCAGAAAAGATCGGAAAACAACGGAAAACGGTAACAGAGCCAGAGGGTCCAACCGTACATCTGTAATATGCGCAAATGCTTTGATGTAATATGTACAGTTTGTACGAGTATTTGATGCTTTGGTTGATATTTTAGATATTCATATTCAAGTTTGCCTTTGGAGATCAAATGCAACTAGATTGAAAACGGGCAGTTGTAGTGTCATAGCCAGCGCCAAATGCAGGCTTGCAGATTTCTTGATTGTGTAGCTCTTGGAATGCTCTACCAGCTCACTGAATTGCCAAAACTGGTGGCCGCTATGGTCATGAATGCGGAAAGACATAACCATCTACAACTATGAGAGAGTTGGATCCCCATTAATACACCACCCCAGGTTTCAACCAGATATAGCCGGTGCTGAACCATCAAATGCAGGGATATATTGACATCCCCCGTGCTCAAACATCATGCGACCATGGCCGTGAGCTTCGTCGAGATCGGTACAACCTGAGTTGTATAGTGGGTGGTTGCACCAAACTCTCTGATGATTGTGCTGGTTAATCAACCAACCATCAGATTCATCGAGAGTGGTTTTGGCGCTTCAACCAACCATCCCAAATATACGGGAAAATAGAATGTGCTCAAAACCACCAACCAACAGTTACATGATATGAGTAGTATCCGCTAATGGGGGGGCTACCGGCTGTCCGCAACCTCTACTCTCTTGGCGCGGCACCTCGATTCTGCCAATCATCTTCTCGACCTTGGCAGCGAGGTGTGCATACATCGCTTGTCCCAAAGTTGATGGTTTCCCATTCATGAAACTCTTTTTTGGGGGATGGTTTAGGGGCTTATATATATATATATATATTATATATATATTATATATATATATCCACTTCTCCAGCCTCTGAAAGGCCTGAAACTGCTTCCAATGGCCAGGGTCTAGTTGTTCGTGTTGTTGGTTATCCATTCTATGAGGCATCATGCAGCATCATCAAATTCATGCTGGTATTAGACCCACACTGGCAAAAATCAGATGTGTTTATCTTCAGAACGAAAGGGATTTCCCTCCTGTGATGGTTGTATTTGGAGAAAACACGACAGGTCCAAATGATTCTTTTCTTTTAGGGTCCAGGACGATGTCCAAACATGTGTTCTGCAAACCCCAATCGCCACTGACATTGCTCCTTCCTTGGCATCCCCGGCCGGACGCAACACCAAGCGGTTGGCGTCGTTGGTGAACATGAGAGACGCAGTGACCAGCAAAATCATCACGAAGAAGGTGTTGCTAAGTCCAAACCTGGGAACACGCTGATGTGGCGAAGAATTGCAACAATCATGCTTGAGAATGGCGGTGGATACCCATTTTTCATTCAACAAGTACTGCGACCCTATGTCCAACCCTGGAACATGCTGATGCGTGGTGTGGGGATGCTCCGTACAATGGGGAAGAAAACCGAGTGGATATGGTTGTTGCATACGTGGTTGCATTTCCCTATCCCCTGATGCTTCTGGTGTCTACCTATAGGTATGCGTTTATAAACGCAGAGAAAGACATGTATGTAGAGACCCTGTGTGTGCGTGTTCCTGTCATGGAGATGACGAAAGATCATCACGGATTGTCCCTTGGTCCTGTCAACGTTGCTGGGATCACGCACAGCGCTGTGGTTCGATTGAAGGGGCGCATGTCGAAGTAGAAGGTCAAGTAGGGCGTTTGACCTGCAGGCCATGGTCAAAGCCAAGATTCACAGCCTTCATTGATCCTGCTACAGTGAGGTCATGATCCTTTCACAGTGGATAATTCATACGGAGTGGTAACCCTCCCAGTTAGCTAAGTTGGGTTATAACTAGGGTAACTACCAGTTATAGACAATACATCTTTACCTATAACCAGGGGGGTATCACACTGTACAAGGATATACCATTTCGGATAGCGACTGGAAATTGAATGTGGTTCTAACACCCGGCTTGCGCTCATACCAAATATACCATCCCAATCCCACCTAGTTTACCAGCCAAGAGAAAGAAACAGCTACCCAGATTGCTTGGCAACACCGATTAGTGCATGGTCGCATTCTGACTGGCTAGTAAGCACTGTAAATTGCAACTCCATGATTCTATTGGTTGCACACTCCTGTGCTTCTGCTGTTTGAGCTCTCTTGAGGCTTTCCCAGCAAAGCTTGTATTGATCCCAGGTTGAGAAAGGGTTGATTGCCGCGAGTAAGAAACAACTGCTGACTTGCGGGTACTCCCAAATAGCTAACTTGCACCTAGCTCCCTGGTTGTAGTACTGGATATGCTTCATCCATTCGGGCCGCTGCAACCACCGTCACAGGTGGCTTGCCAACCAACGTGGATGACCCACAAGCCGGCAAAGTCATCGCTAATCATAATTGAGCATCAGCTCTTAAATATGGGTATCGTTGGCTCACTGTATCACCGTGTCAATTAACCGTTGCAAAATATTATCATTAGCTATCAACCACTAAACAGTGCTATCATTGGTCATCATTGGCTATCATCAGCAACTGGCTAGCAACTAAGCTATCATCATTAACTACTATGACTATCAACTTGTGCTAAGCAACTTAATAACCCTTCGCTCTCTTAACGGAAAGCCTGCCTTGCTGCATCAGATTCGGGGCAAAGGCCTGGAGTAGGCCAGAGGCAATAAACAGCCAGGTTGATACCATGCGCCGGCGGTGAATGATGGTGGATAATGTTTGTTGATTAAGCATCATCATGATTAATGATGGCTGACTAATGATTAATGATGGTGAATTATGGTTAATGATGGTTGGTGAATGATGGTTAATGATTGTTGATGAATGGTTAATGAGCGGGTCATGAGTGGTTCATGAATGGGTAAATGGTGGTTCCGTGGATGCGTCACAAAATTCAAGACCCGGCGAATCAATGAACAAATCATGGTTCTGTTAACCTCTGGACATCCCGGACAGCGGAAGACCCAAGACAATTGACAGTAGACCGTTGCTTTGAGTCCAGCAATTTTTTGAGGCATATTAATGTGAGATTCTCTCTTCTCATTGCTGGATGGCATGGTGCAACTGATCGCCCCACCAATCCGAGGAAAGTTTTAGACGAATATTGATCCAGATGGACAATCGTATGGCCATCGTGTAACGCATGCCAGATACCGCAGACAGAGAAAGAGAGAGAGAGAGAGAGATAGAGGAGAGAGAGAAGCGAGGGAGAAAAGAGAGAGAGAGAGAGGAGAGAGAGGGAGAAGAGAGAGAGGATAAAAAGAGAGAGAGGGTAAAAAGAGAGAGAAAAGAGAAAGAGAGAGAGGTGCACATCCTTTTCCGTCTTACAATTTCCAGCTTCATAAAATTATGTTTTCACAACAACTTAGCATCTGGACCTGTTGCCCACTGGATGAGGCATTGTCCTTCAGAGTCATCTTGACTTGAAGTCATAAGTGATTTGAGGGCTCGACTCCCTCCAGGTCCGCTTTATCTTTTCATCTCTTACTTAATTACTATCGTTTAAAAAAATTGATGGTATTCAATACTAAGTGACAGCTACTGGTGGTTAGAATGCTGGTGTTACTGGATGCTGATGTATCTTGGCTATCCTTGGCTGACGATTTGTCACTGATCTCGTGGGGGGAGCTCCTGGGAGGCCTCCCAACAGTTGGTGATTTTGTCCAAGCTCTTCATCTCTTTGATTCACCAATCCGGCTATGGGTCAAGCAGTTAACCAACCAAGTTCATAGGGGATATTGACCAACAAAACCATAGGGAAAACGAGCTGGTTAATGATGGGGAACTAGGTGTACGGGGTTTTGACCCATAGCCATCTTTGTCACCAGCATCTTGCAACTGGTGAGGTCATCGAGATCCCTGTCATTTGCTGGCAGCGAATTCATCCGCTCGGGCGTGGCACTAGCCATTCTTGACCACTGCCAGCTACTCACTTGACGTGCAACCACACCCCCTTGTGCTCACAAGCAAGTTGCGCGGGCTTGTAGTACATCTTATGGGGCAAAATGGTGATGGGGCATTTTATCAGCATGTCTTATTTACAATTATTATGAAGAAGAACATGTGTGTTTTTTCCCAAACACACAAAATTTTGTTTTTTAGGGTTCTGGTTTTGGTTTATGGTTTAGGGTTGACATATGCCACTTCACGTTGCATGTGATTTACATCCAAACATGATGACACCCAACATGCAGCCTATGTACCCTGTACCATGGGTTACAAAAACCATGATGCTGCACAACTCAATTTTCTCCCACAAAACAAAATCTTTTGTGATGTTACAAGATGTCAACGGGACGCGGACAAAGGGCCGATACCCGTTACTTTTCTACCATCATTATTAACTTGAATCATCAATCAACCACTGAAATGGTCAATCAACGACTTCAATCATCAATCAACATCAATCAACCGTCATCATCAACCATCATCAACCATCAATCAACCATCATTCAACCATCAACATCAACCATCATCAACCATCATCAACCATCATTCCCAAGACTCCAACCATTCGCTTGATCCTCCGCCGGCGCGGCGCGACGGGACTTTCGCTGCGCGCCTGGATCTCGGTGAGTCGCAAGTCCAGTGGGCAATAGATCTGCGGCAAAGGATGCTTAATGGTTGGTCACAACGCATGGCTTGAAAGGTGGCGATTTCTGCATTTGTTTTAATAAATATATGTATATTTATATGTCTATATATATATATATATATATATGCTTTAAATTAATTTGCTTACAAATAATTTCCATGAACATGTACATAGAAATATATGCATGTATGCATGAACATGAGTTTATGAAATTGATACGAATGATAGATGATACTGTATCCGATATTCTATATATGCGATGTGCGTCAAGTGATATACTGTATATCAGATGTATAGATGTATGATATATTGTATGCACTGCACACATTGCGAATCACACTGACTGAGTCTTGTATGTCAAATATGGCATGAAAATTGTAAATATCCACCGTTGCTGGTCAGCCATCATTGGCCGTCTATATATAAACAATGGCATATCAACCAACCCAAGAGTGAGTGTCACATTTCATTCCATCCTCACGAATCAGGTTGTTGGTGCATAGAAAGCTTGACCATGACTAGCAAAGAAACAATCTGAATGTTGGCATACCAAGTACCAGTTCTACATAGCTATGCCCGCAAATGGGATACCCCGGAAATGAATGATTTCCCTCTTGAACATGAACATGAACATGACCTGGGCTGCTGGTACCAGGGTACTACCATGGCAATGACCGGACACTGCTGCCACTGCCCCCTCATCCCTGTGTCAGAGCCTTGTAGTAGTTGGCCCTCTGCACTTCACTTGCGATCAACGAAACTCCCACCAGATCCTTCGCACAAGGGAACAGCATGAGATCAACTTCTACCATTTCACTGCGATGATCATCATGATTGGAAAAACATATGATGTTGTAGTCATTGATAATATCACTTTGGGTAGTACCACGGCTTTCATTGATGTCAACACAAATGTTGCTATTGCTGTATCATGACTACTGTCATCACCGGCGCTCTTGAAAACATAATTGCTGATTTTTGGAAGTATACTAATCACTATCAACCAGTATCAACCATATGAATGGGAACAGATGTTGGGGAGTGTCATCACTATGCCGAATCAACACCTCTAAAAAAAACAGAGCCACACACTGGGAAAACGTGAAGCCGCCTTGCCTGCAAGTACTTTGCTTCGGCCATGGCTTGTTACGATTCATAGTGGCTACTAGTGGCTTATAGCCATGATCCATAGTGATATCAGTGGTCATTACCACGGCAACTATTCTCAACAAATTCAGTCGTGTGGATGATGATAACGACTTACCAGAATGATATACATCATCAGTGGTACTTATGATATTATATTGTCAAAGTACATAGGATTTTGATTTAGTCCTTGAATGTCGTTAGTTTACTATAGTGATATGAATGTTCATTCATGACTACTTTGTAATGACTAATCATGAAAATGTTGTTCATCTTGAAATTTGTTATATCAAACAGCTACATTTTGCATTACAATAGCCATTGTGAAATTTAACCATGTTTACTGTGATACTTCATCATGTTTACTAGAATGCTAGTCTTTTAGTTGTAAAATTTAGCATTGTGTTTAAATGTGAATAATTTACTATGGTTGTTTGTCATGTTTACTCACATTTTAGTTTCAAAAATCTAGCATTTGAGTCGCAAAAATCTCATAACTATGGTAGTTCATCCTGGTAGCCACCGGCTTGTCATGACTCATCGTCCATGTTCGCCCCGCGCCTGCGTCGAAGTGGCACACCGCTGGTCCCAGGGCTCCGAAAGCGTGGCCTGCGGGACATGATGGCCCGGTCCGGTTCAGAAAGGGTGACGAATGATGGCTGTATGATGGCTACATCATGACTATATACTGGCTATAGGATGGCTATATGATGGTTATGTATGATGGCTACATGATGATTATGTATGATGGCTACATGATGGTTATGTATGATGGCTACATGATGGTTATGTATGATGGCTATATGGTGGTTATGTATGATGGCTACATGATGGTTATGTATGATGGCTATATGGTGGTTCGATGATGGCCATATCATGGCTGTGTCATTGCTATATATGATGGCTGTGTGATGGCTAGATGATGGTTATATGATAGCTTGGTACTCCCTAATAAAAGGTAATTCTCACCAGATATAGTTTGGTTATATAATATTTCATGATGGACAATGGCTTAGTTGTAGGGGTTTATGATGGTTACACTACTACTTGACAACTACTACAAAACTTGCAAATCAATTCTTTTGCCCATCCCATGTTACATAACCATCATATAACCATCACATAGCCATTATATAGCCATGATAGCTACATCCCTCGCAATAGAAATCGGTACCCAGCAACCATAGCAACACCGAAGCGCCGCGCCTTGATGTTCGCGGGCATGGTGCCAAAAGCTGACAGGTAGTCCTGCTACCGTGGAAGTGGGAACCCTTGAGGCATGGGAGAACGAACGGAATTGTGGTTATAGGATTATCTACCAGTTTTGTACCGTGAGTAAGTAAGCAGGCTAATGGTACATTATAGTCCTTAGGATATAATTAGGTAGAGTTAGGCATAAGAAGTTTGCCTACCAGATATGATAAACTAGGATCAAATCATATCTATAATTACTGTACGGCCTAACCAGAGTATCCGGGACCCTTTAGTGAAAATCGCCAGCAATCACCAACAATTGTTGGGATGAAGGAACAACGACACTCACATAAGGAACAGGATCATGGGTTGGTTGATGTTGGGTCTGCAAGCAATTGCCTATATCAGGTAGTTTCCTAACAATCACCTGGATCGCTGTTTTAAAAGAACAAGACCAACAACTGCCTGTGGGTCAGAAGCCACTGATGACCGGTAGATGCTGTCTTGCCAGCAGTGGGCGGGGATGTCCCTTGTCCGCTTGACGTTTCGTGTAGCACGGGATTGATGGGACACTTTCGCTTGCACTTGAACGCTTCGCTCCACGGTGCTCAAGGGATCATAAAGTCGCTAATGCAAACGCTTGAATCATCAACCAGGTGAACAATTCCCAGAAAATCGGCCATAAACTTCAATGAACCAAGCCAAAAACATCAGCTCGCTGGTGAATTCTGAGGTTGAGCTTGGTTAATGCTTGACCTCATAATAACCAAACGGTTTAATCAGCCCTCAGGTAACTGGTATATGGGTGTTTCTCAAAATAGGAGACTCCCAAAAACATCTCATAGTTGTCATTTGTAGTAGTGTACCAAAGTTTACTATGGTTCCCAATAGCTAATATCGGTTGTAGTAGCTAATACGGTCGGTCTACTACAAATGAAAAATATCTGATGTTTTTGTTTGGGAGTCCCAATTGTACCCATCTAATATTTATCGTCTGAAAAACCAACCATTTTTGGGTGTTTCTCGAAATAAAGGACCTACAAAAACATCTAATATTTGCCATTTATACTATAGTAGTAGTATACTACTTTGGGTAAACCAATCATTTTTGGAGGGTTCCCACTTCGCTGGTGAATTCAACCATCTCAGCTGGTGAATCTTCGACAAGCCCGCACCTCCCTAGTGGAGCCCACCCAGGTGTCGATGAGGCCGGAGCTCATCTGCGTGTACTGGCGGACGTTGAGGCACGGTGAAGGGTGGCGGGTCTGTGGTGACTGGTGTTCAAGACTGGTTGGTCAGATGGTGATCTGAAAAAAAATGGTGATGTCGATGGCAATCGCTAATTCTGGATAATCTGAAGTTTCTATGGTTGACAATTCTGGTTAGTCACTGTTGTTATCAACATTAATCAATCATGGCACTTCGTTGCCAAAGTTACTACGGTTGATAATTCTGGTTGATAGCTGATGCTCGGCCCACTGGCTTGACAGTTGGCGGCTCCGGCCATGGAGCCATGATCCCCCAACCAGTGGTTGATTAGTTGCTGATTGATAACCAGCAACCAACAACAGTTGGATAGTCCTGGATTCAACCAATCAACATCAACAACAACAACAACAATAACAACACGTAGTCGTAGTAGTAGTAGTAGTAGTAGTAGTAGTAGTAGTAGTAGTAGTAGTAGTAGTAGTAGTAGTAGTAGTAGTAGTACTAGTACTAGTAGTAGTACTAGTACTAGTACTAGTACTAGTACTAGTACTAGTACTAGTACTAGTACTAGTACTAGTACTAGTACTAGTACTAGCAGTAGCAGTAGCAGTAGCAGTAGCAGTAGCAGTAGCAGTAGCAGTAGCAGTAGCAGTAGCAGTAGCAGTAGCAGTAGCAGTAGCAGTAGCAGTAGCAGTAGCAGTAGCAGTAGCAGTAGCAGTAGTAGTAGGAGTAGTAGTAGTAGTAGTAGTAGTAGTAATAGTAGTAGTAGTAGTAGTAGTAGTAGTAGTAGCAGTTAGTAGCAGTAGTTTTAGGTTTCCAACCACCAACAATAACTGGACTTCACCGCCACAGCCAACCACAGCTGTCAGCTTGACATCTCCAGTCCTCTAAGCTGCTTGTGAAGCCGCTCTCGGAGCTTTGGCCTGCGCGGCAACTGTGGTTCCTGATGCTTCTTCAGAAATGCCTAGCTCACACGAGAGTGACCTGATCAATTCGCGATCAACTATGGTCAACTAAGAATTGACAACGAGGGTCAACTAGGAACTGACAACCAGGGTCAATTGGTGAACTATGGTCATCTATGGATTGCATGATTATATCAACTATGGTCAACCATTCATGGTCAACTAGTAATTATGGTCAAATATTCGTGGTCATTGACCACCTCACCAACTACTGCCATTAACAACTACCAGTTAAGCCTTCATGGCAATCAGAATCACCAAGAAATACAAGCGATTATCACCTATTCTGTCTATTGTAACTGACTATCATCACCACTAATAGTAACGAGAACGATCATTAACCATTGTTTTCCCTATAGTTTTGTTGGTCATTATCCACTTCTCCACCATTATTGCCGGATAAGATCGCCCCAGCTTCACCAGGCTTCACCATGATCAACCAGTGTCGTCACCGGGAAGCTTCCACGACGAGCCCCGAAATGCGTCCCTACCGCTGGACCTGCAAGGCCAAACCAAAAGAGCGAACCTGACGGCACAGCAAGTGATGATGAATGGTGATGGTTGACGGGTGGTGTTGACTAGTGGTACTAGTGGTTAATAGTATGGATTAATACTAGCGGCTAATAGTACTGGTTAATACTGGTGATTAATGCTGGCCAATACGGATTAATACTACTTAATCACAAATTGCATGGTTGACTGTGGTAAATGGCCAATGATTGTGGCGATGGTACGGTAAATGACCAATGAAATTGTTGGTCAACCCCTAATATGAACAGCTATTGACCACTACTAAATGAATCAATGATAATGTTCTAAGAACAATGACACAAGCAATCCATAGGCAGTGAATAACAGTGAATCAATGCAAGGCACCACAACAATAACAATGCTTCATTGTTAACATATAAGAATAATGGCTCGGCACAACCACAATTGTAGCGATGGCCTCCTCCCAACGCGATAGAAATTGTTTTCATTCATACTGGTGATTAATGACGGTTGATCATGGTCACTAATGGTTACCAATGGTGAAAATGCTGGCAATCATGCATAATGATGATTGATATTGATTGCAGTGCGTAATGTATCAACATTGGCGTAATACAGCAACAGAGTGAATGTCATGTTTTGCATCATGTCAATGATGATTCATGATTCTTGAGGGTCAAAAATCCTTGATCATGGCAAATAACTGAATGATCACCCTCTGGGAATCTTTGTAAACCATGAAATTCGCTTGAAAATTATGCTGAAGAGTGGTTCAGCCACCCACTTGTGCCCCGAAATTCTTTGGTACAAAATTATTGCAGAGCGGAAAACTGCTGGTTCAACTGCTATGGGCCATTATTGGCTGACAGAGCTTCATGATATTGTTGATAGTAATGAGGGCACACAATGATTCATATGGTAAAAAATGAAGGTTGATAATGCTTGAGTCTGGTTAAGCTTTGTATTTGAAAGTTCCCAGCCATGAGACTGAACCCGTCCCCCTCCGTGCCAAGCTCACACGTGTAGCTGGTCGGAGCTTTAGAGCTGGATCTCCCCTTCCATCAGGTAGTTCACCATAACAGTAAACCACTATGAGTCCAAGTTATTAACCGCTACATTAAGCTTTAGTTAACGCTTAAGCACTGTTTATTCTTAACCACTATTAACCATCAATTCTGAGTATTAACCACTATTAACCACTATTAACCACTATTTACGAATTGACATTAGTTCACCACTATTACATAACCACTATTAACCACTATTAACCATCAATTCTGAGTCCATCGACACAAAACCAAGACTTCGGTAACCTGAGGCTCCTGCCCAGAAAGAGCCCGGCGCAGTTGTTGTTGGGGCAGTAGGTGCCCTGCAAGCGCAGCCGAGCTGCCCTGGAACTTCAAGGCTCGGCAAGGGCAAGTTGGGGGGGCAGCTCTATCTGGCTATGGGTCAGTATTAACCAACCAAACATGGTGGATAATGATCAACAACCAATAGGGAAAAAAACAATGGTTAATACTGGGGGAACCAGGGGTACAGGGTGAACTGACCCGCAGCCATCTTTAAAAACTGGTAGGCAACCTATCTTTCAAAGTGGAAAGCCTACCTACCAGTTTGGTTGATGGTAAACGTTGCAGGCGAGGTTGTGTGAACTCGCCTTTCCGTCACTGAGAGCCCTGCCCCATGGTTGCCCACATACCAATTGTGGTAGTAGATGTACTGAAGCAGCGCCTCCAGCGTCCAGTTTTCGAGGTGATCACATGGGGAGACATTTCCTCAATGATAGGGGGAACACCATGGTAACCTGGACGCATCCACGGATGGAAACTTGACCTTTTCTTTCAGAAAATCAAACATTGAAGATTTGTCGAGATCTTCACTGCAAATTTTGGCATCGCTCAAGTCACTGAGGCACTTGCCTGGTCGTACCTGGCTGTCAAGCGAGGTCGAAACCCGGCTATGTGGCAGTTGGCTATCCAGGACTGCTCGGATGATCCCAGGGATCGTATCGAAGTTGATTATCCTGCTACTTGCGGTGTGCGTCAACCTGGGGGCACAACTTACTGGGACGATGATCCGTGGAAGATGGGCAAATCAAATTCTTGCAAAGCAAGTCCCCCTTCTGAGCTGCTAGTTCATACTCATGATCTTCTTCTTACAAGGGATTGGAAAGGCAATTCTGATTTTGTACTTCTGGAGCATGAGTCCTTTGCTTGGAGGAGCATGATTAATTGAACATGTGCAAAAAAGCCGAAGAAGCAGGTAGGTACAGGTGCAAGTTCGAACTACGGCATCCAGAGTGACCCTCCGGGCGGAGCCGATTAGCTCACTGCCTGTAGGATTGCCTTAACCACAGCAAGCCAACACCAAAGAGTCGCAAATGCAGAAAGCCCCCACCCATATAAAGAATAGGCCACTCTGACAGGTCAACAGGCAGCTTCACAGCCCAAGGAACAAGGATGAGAAGGGGCATTCAACAAGCTGCGTCTACAAGCAAAACAGAAACAAGTGGCTCGCTAGGGAGCACCCAAATCCTGCAAGAGCCCACAGCGCCCAAAATCCGCCAGGGGCACTTTTCTTGATTTCTCATTGCTACAGGCCTCTTACTGTTGGTCAATATCCGTAGTGCATTACATGACCCGATCCTACTCTTATGTGCATATGCGGGGTTATACACCAGCACCAAACACAATAACCCCAATGACATCTGATATAGAGAACATGGAACATGGGATGATCATCCAGAAAAAAGAATCCATATAATCCCATAGAGAACCAATATAATAACACAAATTTGAACACCCGAAACCTACCCCAAAACGTTCGTGTTTTTCAAGCATTTTTCTGCCACCTCCAACTCATCCCGTCCCGGTCACGTGAGGCCGTTGGCAGTGCTGTTGTCCGCCAGTTTGGCCTCAAAAGCCTCAGGCAGTGAAGGCACTACCACCAGGCACTGGTCGAGTTATACCGAACAGCCACAGTTAACAACAGCCATAGCCATAGTCAACAATCATAGTGGTAGAGTGTGATAGACACATTCAACTATCATCATTGACATAGTTGATGATAGCCCTAGTTCCTGGCTCAGGGCAATAGGGCTATGGGTTGCTGCTCGACAAAGGTTGTAATCACTAGTTCATCATGCTTCGCTGATAGTGGTTGCACTTAAGCATGGTTGATCGCTGATGAGCCAGGTAACCGTGGCTATCCACCTGATGATGAGCATAGCCAGCTGGTTTGTTAGCAGCTGACAGCAGAAGGGTTTTCAACAATGCCCAAATTGAAGCATTTCTTTCGTAAAGATGGTCCCACCAGTAGCTTTGGGATCGGCCAAATCGCAAACTTTCCGGTGAGCAAACATGGCATGCCATCAGCCACAGCCAAGTCTGTGATGTTCGTTGGCCTCGTTGGATCTCTGGCCATCACCTCCACCCAAGCTTTCAAATCGTTGACAACTGGAACAGCCTTTTTCACAGGATAGCTCACTGAGTTTGGCATAGTATTACGGCCACAAGTCTAAGTGGGGGAATATACAAGCCTGACTATCAACATAAGTGATAAAACATTGACGCAGCTTTAACCAACTATACAGGATACACAACCCAACTAGTCCCAAGCTACCGCGTTCACCGGAAAGCTCCCCCTGACATCCCTGGCACCTCCCAAACCTGGTTGGCGCCGTAGACCGCCGAATAAGGCGTCTGATCTGCCTGGGTTTTTTCCGCCACGGCCGGGACCAGTCTCGTTGACCGGTCGCATGAGCCACAACCAGATCTTCCCAAACTGGGACGGAGAGGTTATCTCTTATAACCAACAATAATGAGCCACAATAATAACCAACAATAATCGGTTATTATGGACAATCAGCAACAATAATATGGGATCCCAGATCTTTGATAATCTTTGATCTTTGAGTTTTTGCCATTATTAATTATTGTTGGTCATTATCCCTCATTAATCACTATAATCCCCTACGAAACCACCAGATCTTCGGCAATCTTAGGGAACCGAGTCTTTTCACCAAAAATTTTAGTTGTTGGGATGTGAACTGGGCCCACTTTTCAGTTGGTCGGTTGTGTCCCGTCCCCTGAGTTGACGGTTTTTGCCACTGGGATCCTTCTTTGGGCTGCCGAAAGTTGTGAATATCGCGAGGTAAGCTTCGACACTGGGCTATCAATTCGAAATTCTCTGTATGCTCATGTCTAAACATATGGTGGTTTCTCAAAATCGGGAACCCAAAAAATGGTTGGTTTACTATTATAAATGGTTAATAACTAGATGATTTGGGGGTACCCCGGGTACCCCTATTTTGAGAAACACCCATATCATATCATCTCTATGTGCATATCTGCCCGTGCAGTAAATTTAGACTTGACCGCTGGAACTTTGTTGTGGACCTGCCAACGGACCCGCTGGTAGCCATCATTAACTGGTTGTAATAGCCGGGTCTAGAGTCAAGGTTTAGGTCTGGATCTTCCAGCATTCATAGAGGGGGTGTTGTAAGCCGTGACCGACATGGAATTCTTTTGGCAACATCTAAATAAGGGAACAATTGTGTAAGAATAAGGAAAACAATGGAAACAAGGGAAATCAAGGAAATAAGGGAAAAAAACTCATGGAATTCTTTTGGCAACTAGTGTAAGGGAATTAAGGGGAAAAACACACACTGCTGCAGTGCAGTTCTACTGGTTCCCAGGTCATCTGTGGCCATTCGCCGCTGATATTGACTTGCAAATCTTCATGTAGTCTCTACCTTTGACGATGAGAATCGTGCCAAATCATGGCTGAGCCTAACATTTCTTGATATCGTTAAAAGCGTGGTGAACCAAATCAACAATTATATTTGACCTGACAATGTCATTTTCATTGTGGTAGTAAAAAACAAGATGAACCACATCTTCACCGATGTATTGTTGCGCCAGCCATCTTTTGCTGTGGCGCCCGCACCGTTTCTTTGGAAAACAGGGGCAGGAACAGCAGCATGGCCAAGATCAGGCCTTAGTTGCCGCGGTTGCCGCGGTTGCCGCGGTACCGCTGTTGCCGCGGTACCGCTCTGCCATTGAGGGGTTGATTTCAGCAATTTACTAAGGTATTTGCCATGTTGGAAATGGTAGCAATCCTCTACGCAATAAACTATCCTCGTCAATCAACCCGCTGCCAACCACTGGCAGAATACTTTCCTTGGATACTGATGAGGCTGTTGATAGCCTTGGCGCTGCTCAATGACTATCCAATAACAGAGGCGCCTCAAGGCAATGACTACAACACTTACCACACTGATTCGAGGCGGCATAAGGATTGACCCTTCAAACATGGGGTGAACCAAGCCTTGTAATCGAACCACCTGGTAGATGAAATTATGATCCAGGCAAGCCACTCTCTACAACTTAACTGGCCAATGATGTCCCTGTAACTGTTGGAGTTACTTGATTCACAATTGGATTTTTCCCGGAGTTATGATGGCCAACCTTTTGTCAGGGGTCATCCGTCCGCTGAATCAAGATCCATTATCATTATCAACCAAATAACAACAAGGATGACGCATTTTATTCGCCGGGCTAAGTGACAATCACACAACCATGACTAAGCGTTAATCATCATGGCTATTGAAGATTTCCCACCACTATTGATCACAACTGATTGATAAATCGTAAATCGACCATGATGTTGAAATTGATCACTATGTTGATCACTATGTGGTGGTTTCTCCAAATAGCGCACCCCTGAATCATCCTTTTTGAGTCATTTACAATCATAAAACAACCATAACTTTGAGGGTTCCCCATTACTTGGCTGTGGGTCAAAACCCCGTACCCCTGGTTCCCCCCTGTTAACCATTGTTTTCCCTATTGTTGTTGGTGGAAATCCCCTATTATTTGGTTGATTAATATTGACCCATAGCCACTTGAGAAACACCCATGTTGATCATGAAGCCATTGACCATGACCGCATGACAGACCCCCATTCATTCTGAGCCACAAATGACTCGCCGCGTGGTCATTTCCGAGAGCTTCTTGCCCACTCTGCCTCGGCGCGAGGCTAGCGCAGTTGTGATCAACGACATCAAATGATGCTGTTGTTTAATAATGGCTGATTGATGCTGAATAACATCTGATCAATCGTGATTTGTTAGACATCTTAATAATCGCTATTACAATTGTCAATAATAGATTATTGTTGTTATTGTTGATTGATCATGCTTTCTCATCGGTCGTACTGGTCACTAATTGTCAATGATAGTTGATGATGGTGGAGTCATGCTAATTCTTGCTCAGTAATGATTGATAGTAGTTGGTCAACAATGGTATTTATTAACCATAACGGTTCATAAGTTGATAATGTTGTTAGAATCTTAACTGTTGTTGACTGTTCGGAACAGTTAGAGACAAGGGATCATAGTTCCTATGCACACTCTCTGGTTACTGAGGCAGGGTGGATAGGAGGCTTCGTTCTGTTTAAATGCAGAAAAATGCTACATTGATAGATCGTAAGTCCAAAAGATGAGATGTCAACTGTGTTCCCAACCCATAGAGGTGTAGATAGCTATCGAACAACAACAGGCAAAATATTGAAACCAAAAGCCGTCAGGTTTCCATGACTCAAAGGTAGCCAAATTTGCCAACCAAATTAACGGCTTATGGCCCACTGAACCCGATAAACAGACCATCAATGATCCTTGATCGCCACTTTCCATTACGGTCACAATAAAGGAGGAATAGCGCTTGTTCACCTCCTATGCCTGTTGCTGTTCTTCGGCTTCTTCTTTTTGTTGTGGGGTCACACATTTTCTGGAAACCGTGCAGGACATTGTTCCTGACTCCACCTTGGCAGATTCAATCAGTTGTGTCTTTGTAGGGTCCCAAGGTTGTCACACACAGAAGGTTTCATCAAGACTAAGAATGGGTCTCTCCAGCCGTGGGGGTGGTCGCAATCCCCAAGTTGTGACCACATCCCAATTCCGATTCTTTGATATCCATACCACATCGAAGACATCTGATAAGACATTTGGATAGCTACATTGAGGTGGTCCTTTGCCCTGGGAGACACAAGAGACTTCATGTTCAATGCAGTTGGTGCATAAGATGCAGCTGTGGCGCATGGCAAGGCTGTTCATCTGATCAGCTAAAAGTGCTCTTTTCCTGACCTACTAAAGAATGGTTGATTTACAGAATGTCGCCTTTCTTCCGGACTCGAATGAAGCATGTATATATGACCACTGAGTGTACTCCCGCACGATATCAATCAACTAGGGCTGTTCCATGGCTTAGATGATGTAGTGTTGAAAAAACCACCCGAAACAGATCCAAGGCACTTTCTGTATCTCTTGCGTGTCCATTTTCCAGGGCTTCATAATCTGCTTCATCCCAGTCATCCTCCAAGCATAATGCGTGCGGAGCAACTTGAATTCGCGCGGGTGGCGCGCTCCAATGTTGGCATGAGTGGCAAATTACCAACATGGGTGTTTGATACCCCTAATTAAATCATCTTTATTAACCTTTTTTAGTAATAAACCTACAATTTTGGGGTACCCCCATTTCAAGAAACCCCTACAGGGGTTTTCTAGGGGTTGACACGAAATCCAATAAGATGATGCCGACAACGACGACAACGCAGATGATGATGTACAACCCCACATCCTACCACTGGGCCTACCAGATTGCCAGCATGTGGCCTAGCACCTTCCTTTCGGGGCTTAACAGCTGATCACGCAAGTGGAGATGGCCCAGCCGTCAGCCGTGGGTAAAAATATGATAGCATATATGTATATACATATCTACATATTCAAATATATATATATATATATTTTTTTCTTAAGATAGAAATATGCACATCTGAGTGTGTGTGCACCTCAAAGACATGAAAAATCACGAAAGTATTCACTGCTGCACCTCCATTATTCCCAGCTTTTTTCTTCTTTCTCTTTCTGCTTTGCGTTGTTTCGCCTGGACTGCTGTCTTTCGGTACCCATGACGATCTTATGCCATGAGAAAGGCAAAATGCGGCTCCTTCGTTTGAGGCCCACTTCTGCAAGGACTGTGTCCATCCATGATCATCCATGATTTTGTCTTTAATGATGACCCATTAGTAGCCATTTATCACCCACCAGTACTAGCCATCAACCATCATTCTGGAGCAAAAAGCATTTTGATGTTGTTTAATGGTGGTTAGTGGTGGTTAGTGGCTGATTCATGGTTGTTCAATGGTTGATAAATGCCATAAACCACTGGGCTTTTGTTCACTCAGCTTTACGATTGACTTCACAGCCCAGCTGCCAAGATGGTTGAGCAACGGAACAACAAGCGTTGACACCCCACGTTTGGAGCCCTCGCCTCGTAGTACGCTTTGTACAGCTTCAATATTCGAACCTCGCACAGTCACCGGGCAAGTGGCGCGCGACGTGCACAGGGGTTGATGGAGACTGTGAAGATTCTTCGGAGAGATGGGAGCTCCACACCCACTCGTTGTTGTTACACTTCTTCCCTACCATTGCTTTTTATCTTGCGTGCTAATCATCATCATCATCATCATCATCATCATCATCATCATCATCATCATCATCATCATCATCATCATCATCAAATGAACATATGAACGTCAATCAGCTGGAATTGATCTGGTCAGTGTCCAAGAATCTCAGAATATCAGACAGGACCCAACGATGGAACAACAAAGTGAAGGCAACAATTACCTCTGAAAAATCCATGTCCCCTACAGTCCAGACTGGTCACCCTGACTCTTGCTTCGGCACTGGGGCTTCCGGCTAATCGCAGAACACGGACCACACGGCTGGCTCTGGCACCAACGCGAGCCGTCCTGTGCAGGTAGAAGTTGCTTCCTCAGAGTTGAATCATAGAGTCTTGGCTTTGCTTTTTTAAAGGATCCAAACATTGTGTTGCAACCAAGGAACCACCATGGACATGTGATCAACCAAGTGGTCCTGAGCTCCAGCCTTAGAAGGCTTGAGAGCAGTACTTCAGAGCTTTCATGAAAAAGAATCTAAGACCCTACTATAGTTGAGTAAAGGGATTGATAACGACTACTATCAGAGATATGGGTAATTGTGTACTACCCAAAACAACGTTTCCCACGTTGACGTAGTTGAGTAATCTTCCTATCCTTGGGTCGGTCATAGTGAGGAAAACAGAAATGTGTCTGCCTATGTGCATATCTATCATATTTATATATATATATACATGAATCAACACTTATCAACGCAAAAGCAATCTGCCAAATGAATTACATATATAGTAAATCATCCATCAAACTTCCATCATTTCTGTTAGTTAGACCATCTATCATTTCTTTGTCAAAGCATCACAATCTCTTAAAAACATTATCATCTCAAAACATGATGATCTCTTTAGAAAACATACTGATCTCATGTGATCTCTATTCAAAAAATGGCGAAAAAAACGCACCGCTTGTTGCTGTTTGTTTTTAACCGCTGGCTTTGACCCTGCCGTTCAGCTCTCCTGCCAGACCGCAGGTCGGAGGCATCGCTGTTGTCGCCCTGTTTTCGCTCCACGGCTGAAGGTGACTCAACAACCAGCGCTTGTACTGGCATGAGTAGCATTATATATATATATATATATATATATATATAATGGTTCATAATGGTTCATAATGGTTAGTAGTACAGCTACTATGGTTCAATCATAATAATGGCTCATTAGCTTTATCTAATGGGTTTTCTATGGTGAACAATGATTGATCATTGTGATTCATATACAATGGTTCATCATGATTAGTAGTACATCGAGGCTCAGAATGGGGGTACCGCCAAGAACGGTTGGCTTATTACTATAAGTGGCTTATACTGGATGATTTGGGGTTACCCCTATTTTGAGAAACACCCCTAGAAACATGGTCACCATTGGTAGTACATAGCCAACAAGAGTAAGTGACTGTTGATGGTCAACCATTTCTAACCGCTAGTAGTATATCACTCCAACAAGAACGGTGGTCAATCATGGCTACTGCATGATGATGATGATGATGATGATGATGATGATGATGATGATGATGATGATGATGATGGTGATGATGATGATGATGATGATGATGGTGGTGGTGGTGGTGATGATGATGATGATGATGATGATGATGATGATGAATGATGGTTGACAGTGGCAAACAGTGGTTAGTAATCGGTTCTAAGCACTAGCGTCTTTTAGTAGTATACAAACAACAACAAATTTATCAATAACATTGAGGCAGCAGTGTTGCATGGTGACCATTAATAATGGTGGCTAGGTGATGGATAAAATGCATGGTGACCATGTTACTAAAGTGGTTGGGAATGGCTGACCATGAATAATCAACCCTTATTGGTTGATCAAAATATGAATTACACTGTCAGGAGGCAGCAGAGTTGGATAGCGATCGATGTATTTACCATTGTCAATACTACAGTAGGGGATAGTACAACACAGAAATGGTGAACCAAAGTACTGATAATCATTGGTCCTTCAACAGTGGTCAATGATGATATAACCAGCAATAATCGGATGACAGCCAATAACAATGGAACTAATGAGGTCGTAAGGGTCACAAATATATAATGAACATGAATGAATTTTGCCCAAGAATGGTGGATAATGGAGACGTCATCAGTCATCATTATCAATCACAAAAAACAACCACAATGCTCATAGCAACATCAGCAACAACAACATTGGCATCATCGTCTTCTTTTCTGAATCCGCTTCATCATTTGCATCTGATTCCTCAGCTTTGTCATGTCAGGCATGATGACATGATAAGGTGACGGGACATTATTTGCCAAGTCTGCTTGAAACACCTGTAGTTTGTTTGCGCGACAAGGCCCACGAGACTTTGAGACAGTTGGGGCGATTAGCACCTGCGACTTTGAAATGGAAATCCAGCAGTAGAACATATCGTAGTGATATCATCGCCTTCTGATTCTGATTCTGTTGGATGCTGTCTTGACACCTCACGTCAAAACCAACCTCTTGTTTGGATGCTTTGACGTTCCTGTGCTTGAGACCTAAGATGGGCATACAAAGAAAGGTATTACTTGTTCCCATCAAAAATAATGTTTGTTTCCAGAGGGAACTTTGATAAGTGATTTTTGTCAATAAACCAGCTGCTTCTGGAGGGAAAATGATGGTTTTCCAGGTCTAGTCCAGCTGACCAACGGAATCTGCGGGATGCCATTCCGCTAGCCTGGATAGCTTCGCTAATCCAGGTGAGGTCCAGCCTTCACTGCAGATCCGGCGTTGGAGGCGAAGCCCAAGTCCCACCCCGTCGTGTCCCCAACTCCGCAAGCGTTGCAAAACTGGCGCTTCAGTGGCGATTCCGAACCAAGCCACTCCAAGTTATTTAACCAACTAGAGGTATATCTATTTCGAACCAGCCAATAATAGTTGCAAGCGTTGCAAAAGTGGCGCTTCAGTGGCGATTCTGATCAACTGTACTCAACCAAGCCACTCCAAGTTGACTCCAAGCCACTCCGAACTGCTCAACTACCCACCCTGAGCAACCAACAGGAGCGTTGCGGTGCTGATCACGTCCAGCATAAAGAAAAAGCTACAAAGGTAGTCCACCTGGACGCTGTCGGTGACAGCCCCGACTCCTGAGGGTAAACCTACACTGATTATGGACGTGGAACCTGCGTACCAAGTAACGGGGGCGATGCACAACAGGGGAGGAAAGGAGCCAATGGTGCACCAAAGGTTGGGAAATTTTGAGGGTGCCCCCATGCCTATGAGATCCGACTGCCCCCACACACTCGACAGCAGCCGAAAGTCACCGGTTGTTATACCCTCTCCTTGACCAACTATCAACTATGCTGAGCTTTGCCCCAGGTATGGAAGTTATGACAGATAGGGCTACCAGCACTGCAGCTGCTACACCCACAACTATCACTGGTCCTTGCACCTCCACAACACTAATATGAAGCAACAACCAGGGCAATCAATCACGACTAATATAAATGCTGGTAGATTGACCACTATCAAGCACCATCAACCAATGCTGAACAATCATTAACCTTTGTTTGTCACAATTTGTCTATCGTCAGACAATAGTTGACCATCATGAGCCATCAATTAACCACCACCGAAAACCACAGTTCGACCACAGTTGAACCAGTCTTGAGGAATCATTCATTAGCCACTAACTAACCATTCGGAACCAGTCTTGAGGAATCATTGATCATCAACTACCCAACCTTGAGCCATTTTCATTCCCTATGGTTGCTGGCTGCTGGTTATCATGCTCTAACCAGCTTGCTATCCATCATCATCCAACAATTATCCAACCATTATAGGGTGTTAACCATTATCCAACCATTATCATGCCCTATCCCAAATCATTATCCATCATATCTATGCCCTAACCATCATCCAACCATTCGCAGACGCCGGAAACCGGCGCAGCATGCGGCGTTCACGGCTGTGCCTTCCCCAAGCAGGAGAGAACCACCTGAGGCACTGAAAAGCATAGGCGAAAATGGAACCGAACGCAGCTGGTGACTTGGAACGCCTAAATTGTAGGGGATATACCAGCTATATCCAGCTATATATGGCTATGGGTCAAGCAGTTAACCAACAATCAAGGGGGTGAATGGGAAACCAAGGGATTTTCTAGGGTTAGCCATGGTTAATGCTGGTTATATGCCAACGCCAATATTCATTCTGAAAGATCCCACATGTCATCACGTTTCGCAACATACATCAGGTATGATGAGGTATGATGAGGTATGTAAACATGACTATGATTACCATTAGTTCTTTAAGATTCCAAGATGAGGTATGTAAACAACCTCTTGTGAAATGGACGCAGAAACCGGCCACATCACTGCTGAATGGGTCTGTCAGCACTGCTGCTTTGTTTCAAGAAATGGCAACTTTTAGAGGGTCGCAAATTACTCAGTCCCAATCAGGAACCAGCCTGATAGTGTGGCACATGTCACCCAAGATTCATAGATCAGCAACTCATCTTTTAAGAATCAAGGAAGATGATTCACAATTGTATTCATTTCAGAATGGTAGTCATAATCCATAACCGTCTTCTAACATTTCATAGTTGATTTCTGGTTATCCATGACTCATGTCATGGTCAATACTGGTTGGATATGCCCAACACCTTGGCTCCCGGCCTCACAGGAGAAGACGGTAATACCTCAAGGAGGGCGGTCGAGGTACTGGGGTGCCCCAGGTGAAGGATTTGTTTGTTAAGATTTATAGTGATGTCAGTGATAGGTGGTTCCAGTGAGAAGCAAGATTTATCACCAACATTCGCAGTTCTAATTGGTTGCCAGTGATTCTTTCTGTTTCAACTTAGTTAGGGATGCAACAAATAAAACTTGAAAAAAAAACACCCACGGTTGTTTGCCTATCAAATTTCCGATACCCTAAACCCACCACAGTGATGCAGAAAGCTTTTTCATAGCCAGTCATCTCATAGGTTCAGTTCCTGTCACCCTTGGGGTCACCCCTCAGTACCTTGCCCACAAGGGGGGTGCCACTTGGTAGCACGAGTTGCAGTTCTCACCCCGCAGCCAAGCGACATAACAAACCAATGAGGTTGAAAACGATATCTGCAGGCTTCTCCGTGAGGATTATCCTGGCTGAGCTGGACGAGAGATTGAAGCTTCTGCCGATCATAAATGGTGACCCTACCCACCAAAAAATGTAGCAAGTGAATATTGAATTACTGTATCTTTTTCATGGACAACATCACATGCGTAGTGACCTAAATCTGAATAGAAAGGAAGAAAAGGAAGAAAAACACTCAAGTTGCAAATGCTTGGACGAGGCATTTGCCAACTTGGGGTTGCCTCCAGATCTACCACCATCAAAGTTATAGATTCCGCTTTTCCACTGGTCAGCTTGTCCACTCGTCTGGTTTCACGAAAAGCTGGACATCCTTCAACTTGCAGCGCTTACGTCGCGCTGTTGTTCCATCTTTACAATCATGGGTCTGCAAAGGTGTGTGATCCATGAAGGTTCCATGTGTGTGTGTGTGTCATCTTTGGTAATGTATTTGCACCGATGCATCCCCTACACCCTGTTTTCAACACTGTCAAAGTGATGCAACACCGCTCCTCAGGTCGTCCGCAGTGAGAGCATAGAAGGTGAGGATTGTGGTAAAAACCATGAAGTAGGTGTTGTCTACCTGGCGCGGCCCAGCCCTATCAACTTCTTCCGCGAGTATCACTCGGCAGCCACGGCCCGTGACGCAGATTCTGGTGCCCCGTTTTCGGATGATGTAGCTATTGCAATGTTTAAGCATCCGCCAGTATTGACCAACATTAGTATATACCAACACCAGGCAAGTTAACCCGCACCAAGAACTATATAGCATCATTGATCAGAAACCAACAATCAGTCGTCCAACTGTGTTCACCCACCACATAAGTAGGTGACAGACCCACCCAGCAATCATGAGTCACGATTGTGCAATTTGCGTTATGAATCTTCGTGATGGTGGTTATGCAAAAGTGATTGCTGGTTAATTCATCTTAATTTGGTGTAGGGGTGTTTATACAGCTATGCACTATTGACTGATCAATCATCATTAACGTGCTGGTTAGTCATATGTGATCACAAGATATCACAAGTGGGAATGAGCATTTGGCGCGGTTCTGAGAAAAAGGCTGCTGGTGTATCAGAATGTCTCGCAACATGCCAGCTGGCACGATCTTTCGAGAAACCCGTATGTACAAAGGCAAATGTTTTCCTCAGCAAGGGCGGTCAGGGACAACCAGCTGCGGAAAGAAGCAAAGTGGGGGTATTCAAAATGCTATAATCCCCCCACTGGAGGTATTAAGTTGATTCATAGTGCCAAAATGAAAGGTGGTACCAAGGTGATGTTCCTAAAGAAATAACAAACTGAGGGGCTTCAAATGCTCTACCTTGCAGATAAATTGCAGGAGATGGACCCCTTGAGTCCAATTGGTTGGACCCAAAAAGAGAGGCTGTTCAAACATCTGGCTGGTGTGCCTTTCCATGTCAAATAGATGTGCGCCATTGTGATCCTCAATAGTTACCACCATGGGAACCAATGGCACAGCCTTGATCCTTCAAAGCTTGAACCCCGGAGTTCGCTTCAAGCCATCCGGCTGGTATTGTGTTGGAAGGATCTCCAACATTTGGAAATCACAAAGTATTGAGCTCGTTTGCCGATCTTTGGAAATCAAACGAACTCGAAGTCCAAGGGTCGAGACACTCTGAGTCCAACACGTTGTTACAACAGCACCTATTTCTCCAGCAAAGCTGCAGAGCCCGAGCGCCCCCAATCTGGAGCCCGGGCGATTTTTGGAGTTGCTGCTTGATGGAGGCTTACTCCTTTGGGCGCTTGATCTCGGGCTCCTTGGACTGGGACTTGTAGGTCCTGACATCGAAGCCACGGTGCTGATTGCAATCCCGAGAGGCGCGAAGCCGAGCGAGCTGCGATGCTTAAGAATGAGTAAGCAGTAAGCAGTTGATCAGAAGTAAAAATGTTATCATGTTAAGTTATGATCAAATGGTTGATCATTACTGAACCAGGTTGATGACAATGTCATGTTTAGATGCTACGAACTACGGACCTGAGACAGGTCCCCCGGACCCTGCCTTTGGCATCTTCCGACCCTACTTGGCCTTGGCTGCCTGGGCTCAGCGAGGGGGGCGACCGGCTCACCATCGCCACCGGCTCACCACGACTGGTACCACCAACACTACACCGCAACCAGGATCACTCGGATCCTCACCATCCATCAACAGCATCATTCAACCAAATTTCCAACTATGTGGCTGCCCGAATTTCTATGGGTACTTGCAGATTCCTTTTTGGGTTCAAGAACACTGTTGCTTGACATGAGGCCATGCCATTTGGTTTCAGAAAAATACAAGTACAAATAGATATGCCTGGACCTTTACCTGTACACATACATGTGCGTGCACGAGTATACATTCGGAATGCATCTAGGCGACTATACTTACTATACAAATATACATGTGTATGTATATATATATATATTGTTTACATATCCAAATACTGTACATTATGCATGCATACATATCTATGTATTGATCTACATATAATATATACATATTATATATTTATCTGTATAAAGAATATACATATGTATTTATCTCTTTCTATATATATATATACATACATCTCAATATCTATACCTATACATATTGATTCTTCTCTTCTGTACAGCTGATCTCCCAGAGCTTTCACTGCTGGGATCTCCCCACTGCGGCCGTCGGCCGAAGGATCTGTGGAGCGCGAATCCTCGATGGAGCGGTGGAGCTTCGGTGGAGCTGTGAACACACGGTGGCTTTGAAGAGTCATGGTGACGCCCAAGGGCCACAAATGGTGGCTTTATAGGGGTACTAACCATTAATCTGGGGCCCAAAGTTATGGTTATGTATCAAAAATGGTTGAGGTTATAACCATTAATAGTGGCTGATAATAGGGGAGAATAACTAACAAAACCATGGTGAAACAACTACGATTGTTGGTGGTTTCTCAAGCCATAGAGGGGCCTCCCAAGTTATGGTTGGTTTATTGCTATAAATGGTTTTGAGAAACACCCAAATCTTAACAAAACCACCAACATCAACAAGAAACCATTGATGGTCAAGACTGGTTCATAAAGGTCGATGATGATGACCCACATAACCAACAAGATGCTGGCAGTTATCAATGACTAGTGTCTTTAAATAATAAATGATGCAGTCATAATCCAATCAACAATTGATGCGAGCAATTGTTGTGGTTGATTCATGATCCTTTTTCAATGCTCGTGCTATTACTATCTAGAGTATTGTTGTTGCTAGTGACCATACCATATGATTACCACTTCTAGTAATGCTTGTGGATGCTAATTGCAGTGACAATTATGCTTGATGATATTTAATCATGGCGAAGAATACCCATAGCTAAAACTATCTAAAAATATAGTCAATGATGCAGAATGATAGTGAGTTGTCGCTATTGATTGTCAACAGATTCTGCCAACTGTTCAATGCAGCTGCCGAAAAAGATGTGAGTCCTTTTTTCTGCTCTACATTTGGATCGAAACTCGGCAGCAAAATCTGCTAGAGTTCCACTGCCCCTTGGCAGCAAAACTTCAAGAACAGGTTTGGGCATTCTGCGCATGCCCGACGTGCACATGTTGATGGCCCGCAACAAATTGCGCTGCACAAGTGGCCAAGGTACAGACCAACCACAGGACCCTTGCCCTGAGTTGCTCACTCGTAGTCCTCATCAATGAGCACGGCCCTCCGAACCATCTGTCTGCCAATGCGGGAGATCCACTGCTCCTTCTCTGCGGCACTTCCGGCGATCAAACAGAAAGAACGCTGCGGTGTTTGGACACACAAGGAGTTCTCCTTGCCGGTGGCCTCATCAGCACTTCTCACTGTTGAGCATTCAGCTAGTCTCACAAACTCGGTGGGATTGGTGTAGTCGCCCTGGGATTTGAAGCTGCAAAGATACTGAGGAGTGAGTACGAACCATCTCTGACGCCACTCCTTGAGGTGCTTGGATTGTTTCACCAGGAAGCCCTCCATGACGATGTCGTCTTTGTGGATCAGAATCTGGTCCGCCATGATCAAAGTGGAGCCGCAGGTGAAAAGTCAGGAGCCCTAAATGGCTGCAGGGTCCACTCGCTTCCAGCAAAACGGCACCACGTCGGCTGGGCAAATGGACTGATTAAAAACGTGCTCCGTAGCTTTCTTTCACCACCACCACCACATTTCTTTCATTTGAATGATCCCTTTTCTTCAGAACGTTGGATTCAAATCTGCAACGACCAGCAACGACAACCGCCACCAGCACCAGCACCACCAGCAGCTTCTGCCAAGTCCCAGCACTGGGGCCGCGGCTCGAGTTGCTGGCAGTGGAATCTGCAGTGCCCCGGAGCCACTCTTCTTGACCGCCTGGCGCATGAAAAGTCAGCGAAACACAAATGTTTGGATGAATGTTTGCACACAATACATTTACGTCTCTATACATACACATTGATAAAGAAAGAAGTCAATAATAAATGAATGAATAAATGAATAAATAAAGAAACAAATAAATAAATAAACGTGTTTCTTTTTATAAAGCAAACATAAACAGATAGATAGATAGATAGACAGATAGACAGATAGACAGATAGACAGATAGACAGATAGATAGATAGATAGATAGATAGATAGATAGTGTCCGCAAACGTCGATATGTTCACTGTATATCAGTATTGTTATTCCTAACAATATTTTCTCCACGGTCATTACGTTTGCTCATGGAATCATTGGATATGGTATTTTCTCACTGGCTGGGTGTACCCCCAAATCATTCAATATGAACCATTTATAATAAACAACCATTTTGGCGGGGGACTCCCCATAACTTAAGAACCACCAACCATTAATGTTTGTCATTATCCCCTATTTGTACACTTTAATCCCTAGTTAACTACTATAATCCCTAGTTACCCACCAAAATCCCTAGTTCACCACTGCTAACCGCCATATGGAAAAGGCTGTGACGCCCGACCTTCGAACCATTGGGAGGTGTGGAAGGCGCGGCTGGTGCCATCCTCAGCTTCGCAGTTTGCGCTGCTTTGAACTCAGCACAATGAGCAGTTGGGGTTAATGAATTACCATGTTTTGACCAATCTTACATGATCAATTGACAATTCCACCAAAGAATGATCAGGGTCAGAGATGGTTCAAGGTCTGGTCTGCTGAAAAAACATCACTTGCATGTTTTGGTTATTTAAATACGGTGAATTGTTTAGAATTGAGCACTTAGAATTACCATGTTTTTAAAGGTTTGATTGATAACCATGCTTAAAACATAGGGTTGAATGCAGTTAAGCAATGACGAAGCATACAGCTTATAGGTTTCATTACCCACGAAACAATTTCTAGGGTTAGTTGATTACCATGGCTATCTCATTCATGGCCTCCAGCTGCAGGGGCAAGAGGAAGAATGCAGTGATTTCTTTCGGAGCTGGAACTCTCCGTGCAGCGGGCTGAGGTTTCGACAATCTAACAATTCGGAGTGCAACCGCATCAAGCTCATCTTGATCCACAACAAGCCGCAATTTCCAGTTTGCAATCGAGGTGGGAAAAGGCATCATGCGTCTGATTGGCTAAAATTCACTTGTGTAAGGTCATACGGTGACATGGAGATGCGAAGTGCGCAAATGGATGGGGAAAATAAGCGGGAAAAAATACCGTATGTTTGTCCAAGCATGTCCAGGCATTTCCAGGCCTTCGGCTGGTTACTGTTTGATGCGTGTCACGTTGAGTTGTGGAGTATTATCACCCTACTCCTCGCCCCCTCATTTTACATTGCACTTACATTTAGGTGTATAAATAAATGTAAATATGTATATATATACATATATATACATATATATACATATATATACATATATATACATATATATATATATAGTTATTTATCTATTTATCTATGTTTACATTAATATCTATATTCATATTTATATTTATATTTACATTTATATTTATATTTACATTTATATTTATATTTATATTTATATGTTTATCTATATGAATATTTATCTTTATTTTTGTTTTTTTATTTTTATGTTATTTACATTTATTTTATATTTATATGTATATCTATTTTCATTTTTATATTCATATCTATATATATAAACATATCTATATTTATATGTGCAAAAATGAAAATATATAATATTTTTTCCGCTCTTGGTTTCCATCTTTCTTCCAGGTTTTTCCTTGAATCTCTACATTTCCTCTTTAATCCGCAGTCACTCACACAAAAATTTGTCATTGTCAGGCCCTGTACGTTTCCGTGTCCACCTCTAAACTTGGTCGACGTGTTCAAAAATGTTCAATCGAAGTTGACACAACACCACCACCACCACCACCACCGACAACAACAACAACAACAACAACAACAACAACAACAACATGAACAAGAAAAACAAAAAATGACCAAAACAAAAATTGAAAACAAAAAACGAGTGCACCCTGCTGCACGCACAAATTCCTCGGTGACACATCTCACGCCATTCCCAACTTCAAAGTGTCACTGGCATTTTCAACACGGTTTCACTTTGTTTCCAATTGCGCTTGCGACCAATCCCACTTCAAGTTAATGTCAAAGGCATCATCCACAGGAATGACACAATTTGAAAACATTGCAAGAGAAATATCGCTTCCTGCGGATGCATTTGTGCGGCAACAGAACCTGGTCGCAAAAGGTTTTAAAGGTGCGCCAAACCATCCTAGTTCATTGCAGGGGCGCGGTGCCCAAAAAGGAATAGAAACGAAGGTTCCAAGGCATGAAGACCTCTGGAACTCCCCTTGGAGCACGATTTCTGCATTTAAATTGTACTTCAAACCTATCAAAACCTTTTCACTTTTTTTGAATTCACTGCATCCCCCGTGCAACCCGGTCACAAATCCCTTCGAAATCATGTTGCAATATTTTTACGTTTTCTTCAAACTTCTTTGAAACCGATTCGACAACTCTTCAACCCCTTTCAAGCCCCTTTCAAGCCCCATTCAAAATATTTAAAGCCGCCCCCAACGCTGTCTAAGACCCCCCGAAATCCTTTCAGATCAATATGACAAGGAAAACCAATTGTTTTGGGTGGTGAAATTGTTTTTTGATAGTAAAATTGTTTTGCGTCAATTTTTGCACTGGCACCCTTCCACCCATTATCGTGTCTTGCGAAAAACAAAAGCAAAGCAACGTACCAACAAAACAAAAAAAACACAACAACAATTGCAACTACAACAGCGACAACAACTGCAACAACAACCACGACAGTACCAACAACAACAACAACCACAACAACAACAACAACCACAACCACAACCACAACAACAACCACAACCACAACGACAGCGACAACGACAACGACAACGACAACGACAACTACGACAATGACAACTACAACGACAACGACAACCACAACCAAAACCAAAACCACAACGACAACGACGACAACAACAACCACAACCACAACGACAACATCAACGACAACGACAACGACAACCACAACAACAACAACAACAACCACAACAACCACAACCACAACCACAACCACAACAACAGCAGCAGCAACAACAACAACGACAACAACAACGCTGCAAACCCCACGTTCGCCTGCGCTTGACTGAGAACATTTCCCAACGCCCAAAATTGTTTTGCAGCGCCATTGTTTTTCTGAGTTATCAGACCCTGGACCTTCAACCCTAAAACCCTAAAACCAAAATCTAAATCTCTAAAACCATAAAAAGAAAAAACTGAAATCCTAAAACCGACACCTTAAAACCCTAAACCATAAATCAGTGCGTATTGCCAGTGTTTTTGCAAGTTCTCCGAGCCATCTTGGCCTTGCACAACATCATCCATTGCAGTGCCGAATTATGGGTGTGGGCAAACTTGGGGTTTGGAGGAACCAACAACAACAACAACAACAACAACAACAACAACAACAACAACAACAACAACAACAAGAACAACATGATGAACAAGAAAAAATGACCAAAACAAATACAACGACAACAACAACAACAACAACAACAACAACAACAAGAACAACATGATGAACAAGAAAAAATGACCAAAACAAATACAACGACAACGACAACAACAACAACAACAATCACAACAATCACAACACTACAACAACAACAACAAAAATGATCAAAAACAACAACAACAACAACAACAACAACAACAACAACAACAAGAACAACATGATGAACAAGAAAAAATGACCAAAACAAATACAACGACAACGACAACAACAACAACAACGACGGCAATCAAAACGACAGCAACAACAAAGACAACAACCACTGCAACAACAACAACAACAACAACAACAAGAACAACAACAACAACAACCACAACCACAACCACAACAATAACAATGACAATGACAATGACAACGACAACAACGACATCATCATCATCATCATCATCATCATCATCATCGTCGTCGTCGTCATCATCATCACAGCATCCATTTCTGTTTCATCATCTTCATCACTGTCCCCATCATCAACAACAATGAAAACAACAGCAACGAGAACAAGAACAACAACAACAACCACAACAACCACAACAACCACAAAGAAACCACAACACCTACAACAACCATAACAAGAACCACAAACGCAAACATAACGACAACGGTGGCAAGGACCTTGGAGTCCTATAACGCAAATTTTGGAAACATGTCCCCATTGTTTGTGGTGCTGCCCTGACTTTACGAAAGAAGGACAATATGAGGAAAATCAGAAAATCGCATATGCTTTGCGCGAGGGAACCGTGAGCGAAGAGTTTTTTGTATGACAATTCAGACATCTAAGTCAATTGCTATCCAATGGGAAGAAACGGTGAAACGCATGCAAGTACTATAAAAGATCAATGAAACTTGCACCTGCACGTGCTTCCTGGCAAAACCTTGCGTAAAGACCATGTCATATAGTCTGACCTTTTTTGCCTGGAGTGGTGCTGTGGTGACGCGCCTCAGGCACATAAGAGACTTTTGCTCCGGAGGCTTGATGTGAGACACAGAGGTCTGATGCGAAACGCCATCTCTCTGAAGTTTTGTGTGTGCGTGATGATTTTTGAATTTCTTTCGCTGGGGTGCAGCGACACTTCCATGGCATGGTTCTGCTGCGGCCATTGTTTGCGCGGCCCTTGTTTTGCTTGTGCGTGAGGTGACAGCTCCAGCCTTTCGACAGCAAACCGGTCGTATTTTGGACGTCAAAATCGAACGCGAAAATTGAAGCCAGTTTTGGCTTTGTTTCATTTGAAAACAGAAGCAGGAAACAGCTTGAGAAATTGCGCTTGTTTATTTAAACATGTGCATTATCCCTCCTTGAAATCCAGGAACAAGAATTTCTGGTTCAGATGCTGCCGTCAAGCCAACCGTGATCTTGAGCGACCCATGGGCCAAGGTCTTGGCCTTACCATAGCCATGATAAATTGCTGGTTGGATGGTACGTGTCGAAATGGCATTAGACTGGAACAACCATTGACCTGGCAACGTAAGCACGGCACGATCTCCACCTATGTTGGGCTAAACTGACAATGCACGCGCAGACATTGGAAATGACCAGACTGACCGATTGGAAGCCGCCAATTGGATTGAAAAATTCGAAGCGCAGAGATTTGAAGTGCAGGTTCCCAGACGCATTTCCTTACTTACAACTTGCGCTTGCGGCGACCCAAGATGGAGTGGACAGCTCTTGGAGGCAGTTCCTGCGCTGCAACTTGCGCTTGCGGCGCCCCAAGGTGGAGTGGAAGGTTCCGAGAGGGATTTCCTGCACTAAAATTTGCGCTCGTGGCCGCCCAAGAGTTCCTGCACTGCAACTTGTGGAATATAGAAGGTTCCCAGAGGGATTTCCTTCACTAAAATTTGCGTTTGCGGCAGCGCAAGATGTTGCGCCTGCAGGGCTCCAAGGTGTAGCAGAAGGTTCCTAGAGGCATTTCCGCAGATATTTTTTGCAGGCGCAGTGAGTTGGAACCAAGCATTGGGCGGAAAAGATTGGGAACAGAAGAAAGGCAAAAATGAAGTTGAGGATTGGCCTCTGTGATTTTGATTGCGGGCCCAGTATTGGCCTGAAGAAATTAGAGCGCAGGAGGGGGACAAATTTGGAGCCAATTATTGGTCCAAAGCAATTTTTTCCAAAAGCTCGCCCCGAGAAACACCACCCCAGAAACCTCTTCTCAATGATCCAGAATCGTGTGAAAGCAACAATTTAGAACCCGTTTCTTGGGCAGGGTTTTGCAAAAGACTTAAAAAGTCAAGCGGCGATTGATTGCAACCGATGCGGGAAAAAACTGACCTAGTATGGTACCACCTGGACATTGCCTCTGGGCTGGAGAAGATCCCATAAATTTGGGCTGGTGCCTTCGTGCTCTAGACGGCTGGGTTTTTGTTCCTGCAGACCCACTTGGTCTTGATTGACACTGACTGTATCCCTGTGACCTGGTCAATCTTGCAGAGGCTATCGCCTTCGGCCCTTGCCAGTGGTTCCCAAGGGGCCGTCCCTGGCATGTTGGTAGTGAATGAGCATTCAATGGACCTCAATGCTGGGTTGGTCGTCTCAATCAGCGAACCTGCAAGGGTCAGACCTGACCTGTCACGCACTGCTGCACAGTTGGCCGAAGCGAGACTGCAATCAGAGCTCGACTTCCTGCATACAAGCCATCCAGTAGA